>JASVEL010004025.1:0-160283 GCA_032618575.1 Nicotiana noctiflora
TACAATCATGTCTACTGTATGGGCATTTGGTACTTAGCCTCACATCGCCTGTCTGGTTCTTCAATGTCACTCTTAACTTGAGTTCATTTTTTTGTTGGGTCTGAGATTTTGGCCAGTATATATGGCATAGTTCATTTTTCTGTTGGGACTGAGATTTTGGCCAGTATATATGGTATAGTATTGTTTAGGGATATGCTCGTCAAAGAATGTTACAAACTTTTATGTGAATACTAAATTGACTTGGAGATTGTTCTGTGAAGCTCCACCTGTATTTAACATCTTGATCGTCTTTACTGTTGGTCAATGTGCACTCTGTATTTTGTGCTCATGTGGCAACACTATGCCATTATTGTTGTGTTGTATGTTTGTGGAGTTCCTTTAACGTGGGTTTCTCAACTCCTATTCTTTGATGACTGAAAACATTTTAGATTTTGTTCTGTTGTCCAAGTGCTGGTTTATTTGCCTGGCATGATTTTAGTCTTACAGACATTTGGTTACCTGTCTGTTATTTGTTGTCTGTTATTTGTTCTGCTGCGGTTCCCATTATGCATGATTTTGTATTTGTTGTGTTGTATGTTTGTGGAGTTCCTTTGACGCTATGGGTATCTCAACTCCTATTCTTTGATGACTGAAAACATTTTAGATTTTGTTATAGCTGTCCAAGTGCTGGTTTATTTGCCCGGCATGATTTTAGTCTTACATACATTAGGTTACCTGTCTGTTATTTGTTCTGCTGTGGTTCTCATTATGCATTGCACTGTGTCAGGTAGTTAGTCTAACAACAGTAATGCTGTCTGGTTTACAGGCTAAGCCATGCAAAAGTTTGTGGGTAGCTGGGATTAGCAAGTCCGTGACAAAAGAAGAATTGGAAGATCAGTTCAAGGGATTTGGTAAAATTCAAGAATTTAAGTTCATCAGGGATCGCAATACCGCATATATTGATTTTACTAGACTGGAAGATGCAGCAGAAGCTCTGAAGAACATGAATGGCAAAAAAGTTGGTGGTGAACAGATCCGCGTGGATTATCTCAGGTCACAACCTGCTAGAAGAGTAAGTTATTTTCTCTACATCATAGTTTACTCTTACTGTAGAGATTTGATTCGTTTTCTGGAGTTGTACATTTTGTAGAGGAAAATTACTATTATCATGGAAGTAGTTGTCAACCTTAAGAACGTTGGTTTTAGCTTTCATAAATGAGTTTTGGTGTCTATACTCTATAGAAAGGTTTTTGCGCGACAGTCACTTTGCTGGTACAACGCATTTAGAAATAACTCAAATCCAAAAGCTAGCTCTTGAGGGAAGGATTGCCCAAGGTCACATAGCGAGATTACAATCCATTCTCAACCAATTTGGGACTAACATCCCCCCCCACAGGATTAGATAATTGGAGCATGAATAATATAACACTGGGCCCAACATTGAGAAACATAATAACATGGATCCGTAGGCCTGACTGTGATACCATGTGAGAAATAAACCGTGTGCCTAAACCCAAAAGCTAGCTCTTGAGGGAGGGGTGCCCAAGACCATATAAGGAGGACACAATCAATTTCCTCCACCAATCTGGAACTTAACAGTAAGAATCAAAGTTTGAGTTGAAGAGGAAAATATAGTCTTAGTGTTCGGTGTAGCCAAGGTGTGGTAAATTCTGCATATGTGAGCTTAGCAAAGCATAGTGAGTCCAAAGTCTGCATAAGGGAAGAGGGTCGTGGATAGATTGACAACAAGTGTAGAAATAGTCTGATTATGATAAACTTTCTGAATGCTGAGTTCTTTGGTGCATGCCTACCTAGCATGCGTTCCTAAATAGATTAGATTGAATGTTTAAGACTCATATAACTGAAACCAATTAGTTTGGGTGGAAGTTAGTTGATTCATTGATTGATTGTTTCTTGCTAGCACAACTTTTAGGTTCACCCTGTAATCTTCTGGTTGATTTGTGGTTTCTTAATTTTATAAAAATCATTCTTCATAAAAAAATGAATTCTTAAATATTTTAGGAGCAAGGGCCGGAGTTTCGGGAGATGAGGGATGGACAATATCCCAATAGGAGCATTGGCCATCCTGACACTCGGGTTATGCCTCAAGATTTTATCAGGAACTACTCTGATCCTATGCATGCTGGCTTCAAAAGGCAACATGTAATGCTCCTTTTTCTTTCAAAGATTTCCATCTTAGTTGTTTGGTTATCTGGTAAATGATAATATGATTTTTTGTGTGGTGAATGATGATATAGATTTTGGCATTTTGTTATGTGGTGAATGATAATGTAGGATTTTTTGGTGAATTGTAGGATTTGTTATGTGGTGAAAAATGATGTAAGATTTGTTGTGAATGATAATACAGGGATTGTTTAATAGAGATTGCCTACTTTAAGGCATTTCTGTCGTTAGTACACTTTTTCAGGTACTACAAACCAAGGCGCCAATAGTTTTGTAGAATTTTATGCCGAAACCAAAAATTGTAGATTACATTTGTAATACAGAGTTTTATGTTGCAAATTATGTTCTATTATGTGGAAATTTCATGCTGGGATTAACTCTCCTTAATGTGGCCAACCAAACCACATTTTAGTACTGTTACTTGTTTGCATCAATTTGCAAAAGTTGGGTGTGGCGTGTGCCAAATGCTGAAGCTAGTGGTTAGTATAAATATGACATTAGAAAACTAGGTGGTTAACCAGTGGTTATGATTAGTATAGATATTCCATTAGAAAATTGGGTGGTTAAGATGGTTTTATGTTGAATGAAATATATGCTTGTTAGTCCTAATTTTCACCTCGAGCATCTTCTTTTGCGCAGCCATTCCAGTTTCCAGCGGGACAAAGTGGACAACCTAGTAAAGTTTTGTGTATAAGCTATCCACCCTCTGTCCATGTTGATGAAGACATGCTACACAATGCTATGATTTTGTTTGGTGAGATTGATGGAATAAAAACATTTTATGATAGAAATTACTCATTGGTTGAATTTAGAAGCATAGAGGAAGCCCAGCGTGCTAAAGAGGGATTGCAGGGCAAGCTTTTCAATGATCCCAGAATCACAATAGAATATTCAAGCAGTGGTCCTGCACCTGGCAGAGATTTCTTGGAGTATCATCCTTCAATTATGGGCCCAGCACCTGATTTTTATCCCAATGAAAACCCATTCCAACCAGCACAGATGGGCTTATTTGGCCATAGTCGCCCTATGTTGGCTTCTAATGTACCTGGGCATTTGCCACCTTATGGTATTCATGGTCCTGATATCCCAGCAAGGCCTTTGGGTACGCAAGGCAGGTTTGACCCTGTTATTTCAGGCCCAGAATTTACTGATTCGCCGGTGCTTCGGAAATTGCGAGACACAAGTCCTCATACTGTGATTGGAGGTCCAAATTGGAAGCAGTCATCTCCAACACCAGGGGTGCTTTCTTCTCCTTCAGGTGAGCAGAAACCACCTAATAGATCTGCCCTTGGTGGCTGGGATGCTTTCGATTCTAGCCAACTTCAGAGGGAAACTAAAAGATCAAGGATTGATGGGGCTTTGCCATATGATAGTTCTCTCCCTCCTAAAAGAACAGATGGTCGAGCTCCTGGTCATGACTATATATGGCGCGGCGTTATCGCCAAGGGTGGAACACCTGTTTGTCATGCTCGCTGTGTGCCTATTGGCGAAAGGATAGAATCGGAGATGTAAGTATTTTGTATTTTTCTTGTTTGCTAAAGATCAGGTTTTTGAATTGCCTCACTGATTCAACACTGTTCAGATTTCTCTGCTTGTTGATGGGGGTCACTTTTCATCTTTCCAAATTTGTTTTTTCTATTGATGGCTACAGTGATTTCTAACCTTTTGTTGGATATTTTTTTTTTGGGGGGGGGGGGTGGTGTTTCTTCACAGAATTATTGTGAAACTTATTCTGAAATATGTTCGAGAAAAGGTTATCAAGATAACTTGCTGTTAGCATTGGCATGTGCATGATTCTTCTTCGGCTACTTGAAATTTTTCATATTTATGGTCTTGCTTGGTACAACTAACTTGGAACTAATGTGTATTACTTTTATTATTTTTTCTTCATTCAGTTGCATGCACCGTATTACTTCTAATAGGTTTAATATACTTAAGTCCTGTGATATAGCACTCAAATGTCACCATAAAATAAATAAGGAACAGTCGAGTGATGAAATGTTATTTTCTGCAGTCCTGAGGTAGTCAATTGCTCAGCCAGAACAGGATTAGACATGCTAACTAAACACTACGCAGATGCTGTTGGGTTCAATATTGTTTATTTCTTGCCGGATAGCGAAGAGGATTTTGCTTCATATACAGAGTTTCTGAGGTACTTGGGATCAAAAGATCGTGCTGGGGTTGCAAAATTTGGTGATGGGGCCACCATGTTTTTGGTGCCACCTTCTGACTTCCTTAGAAAAGTTCTGAAAGTTGTTGGTCCAGAGCGTCTTTATGGGGTGGTTTTAAAGTTTGCGCATCATATACCTGGTAACACATCTTTGCCACCAGAGTCCAATCAACCTCAATATGTGGATGCACCACAGATAACATCCTCTCAAGCTGCGTATGATGCAATGCCATCCATGGAAAGGGTTTCACAGATGAACTATAATCAGGTTACCCGAGAAGATCTGAAGCTGCCTTCAAAAGAAGTCAGTTCTTTAACTGATGCGCACCCCGCAAATTCTGCGCAGCCAAGTAATACTGCAGCATACCCTGTGAATCCTGTGCATCAAAGCAATACTTCAGCTCCAACCCAAGCAGGGGTCACTTTAACACCTGAACTTATTGCAACACTAGCAAAGATGCTACCAGCTAACAAGTTATCAAGTGTGGAAGGGGCAACGGTGCCTGCAGGAGCGTCTGCCGGGATGCCTGCATCAGATGTTGCGGTTGCACCTGGTAAAGTGCAGCAACAATCTTGGAGATATGAACATCAAGCTCCTGGTCAAGCTGCCGATCACATGGCACAGTTTGGTAGCCAGTTTAATAACCAAACGCAAGTTTTACCGCAGCTTCAAGCTCATCCAGCAGGCTTGAACACACCTAACCATTATTCTCAAGGGGCCACTGGTTTTAGCCAAATGCAAGAGCATAGCGTAAACTTGCGAGCACAAGGTGGTCCTCCTCAGACATTGACATCGACCATGATTTCTCAAGGTACACAGCTCTCAGCTCAGCCCCATGTTGATCGCCACTTTCAGCTTGGAACACATCAGGATGCTGTGAGTGGTTCTGGGACTCATAGCACTGATGCCTTAGGACTGTATGGTTCATCTGTCTCTCAGCAACAAACAAATGTTGCTTCATTGCCCAACCAGACTCATGGTGCTAATGTTCCTCAGCCACAGGCTGGCATGCCTGTTGCCTCTGGGATGGGTCTCGCAACTCAAATGCATCAGTTGCAATCTGCACTTTATGGGTCAGTACAGGAGGGACCAGAATCAGAGGTTGACAAGAATGAACGCTACCAGGCAACTCTATTATTTGCTGCTAATCTACTCTCTCAGATACACAAGCAGAAGCCAAGTAGTCAAAGTGGGCAAGGGTCAAGCAATCATTGAGAAGATCTCCTTAAGCTAGGTAACTGCTCGACTCTTGATTCATGTGGATTGTTCTTTAAACAAATTTCCATTTTGACAATTTTTGTGCATAACGTGCTCTCCTGTCTTTCCAACTTCTTAATTGGTTTCGGTGCTTAGTCCATCTCCTTTGACCCCCCCCCCCCCCCTTTTTTTTTTTGTAAAAAAGAACTACCAGTGTCCAAGGGAAAGAGAGAGGATCAATGTGCTAGCTAGTAATCCTTTTTGGAAGAGAATGAAGATTTGGACTTTTCCCATTTCATGAAATCTTCAGTATCTAAAGGCCTGGATGAGAAGTGAAAATCTAGACTCTTGATGGTTGTGTAAAGTTCTCATTTGAGAAAGTTTTGCTTGAAGTGAAAAGCTTGAATAGTTGTAGAAAAAAACCGAGAAAAGTTGAAATGAAATTGCTTGTGAAATTGGTAATTATTGGAATTATTTCTCTAGTCCTGTAACCACCTTAGTGTTGTGACAAATTTTCCATGTGTCATTTTTTGGTTCGGTAAAGGTATAATTCAGCAATAAGATCGTGCTGAATATGTACAGCAAAAACCTAAGAAATACATTCATAATTTTGAAGGGAGCCATATATTCTAACGGGGATATCCATTTGAACTCTCTTCCTTATGGGAGCTAATAAATTCTATGGTGCTGTCAGCATCTTCACTAAATTCCGGTATGCACCAAAGTAAAAGCAAAAGGAAACAATTAAGCTTGATCTTGCTAGTATGCTCTTTCCTGTTCTCGTAGCATCCTAAATTTGTGAGGGTCTTGTGAGGGTCCCTATTAGATGTCTAGCATGTACCTTTTGCACCATGCCTCCGACTTTAGGTTAAGCTTTAGTGGTGGAAAAGCAGTTGTATTCTGGAGCTATTGGCTTTCCTTTCTTACACTGAAATTCTGTAAATCAGGTGAACGTCAGTATTGATCCTCTCTCTTTTCCTGTGACATATTGCTCTTTGAGAGGCAGATCTCTTTCTCAATGTGGCCATTTATTTCTATTGATTGTTCACATGCTTATTATACTTTATTTTTCTGGATCTTCGCCATCTTGTGCTCCAAGCTAACATATTATTATTAGTTAAATATGCTATCATCTTATTTGTCTCTTATAGTTCATTATTATTGGTTTAGTGAGAGCCTTCTCAATTTTGCATGTGATTACCCCGATTTCTCGCATAATTTGTTAGTGCTTATTTTATCATCATATTTTTGTTACTACTTCTATTTCAGTTTCATATTGGGTATATATATGCATTAGTTAGGATTGCATTGTTTATACTCATGATAATGTAGCTCACTTTGAGATCTGATGAGATTTGGTATTTCGTCTGTAGTTGATATATATTTGCTATTTGTAGAATCTGTAAAGAACCTTTATTTGGATCGAGTTGTAAATTGGCTTTATGGACCTAAAATTTTACTGATTCCTGAAACCTATATTCCTGCATTATTAAATATCCTTCTCTTTAATATATTTTTTAGGAATATACTAATATGAGATACAAACTCATTAAATCTATCCAAAACTCTGCGCAAGAGCACTAGCAAAATTTGATATTCATGTTCTCAGTAATAGAATTCTCTATATCACTAGAAAAGTTAGATACGTTCCCTTCACCTATAGGAGAGCTTTTTGTGCACATGTAAGAAGCATTCGGCTAGGTCATTTCTTACCTTTGGGCATCGTTATAAAGTAAATGAATACATCTTTTACACTACATTAATAAATTGATACAGCTCCATTAAAAAAAATGAATAATTCATCTTGTTAAAAATATGCACACGGACTTAAAATCTTATCTTCCAAGTGAATAATGGCTATCAGACTCCAATCACCTAACGTCCTCTCAACTTAGTAGCTTGTTTTACTTGCTTCCCCCACCACCATAAGGAAAAAAAAAAGAGACGAACTGTATAGTCAATAACTACAGTTGAAACATTAATTCGATAATGTGAATGAGTTTACCAAACGAAATCATTATTAAAGCTGGATAGGCTAGAAGCCAAGTGAGTTCTTAAGTAATTGAGACTGTTCCTTGGATTCAGGCCGCTTTTTAAAGGATTTTGGCTTTTCAATAAATAACCACGTGACATTCAAGTTTCTGGTAGGCAAAATAGTCAGAGGAATAGTAATTATGATAATGTTCAATTTTCTTTCAGAATAAAGAAAAAGAGCCGAAGAGATGTGGATAAATGGAATGGTTAGGACTTTTCTAGCTTCAAGAAAATGGAAGGATAGGAGCTAAAAATAAATTACCAGAATTCCCTTGAAATATGAAAGATCATTCAATCCAAACATACCTGCTTAAAATCTTTTCTATATTATGACTGCTATTATATTAGTACATAAATGTATTCCTGAACAAACTGGTTTCCAGAACCAACTTCACAATATGGTCTGTTGATTTACAGTTGACATCTTTTAATCAAATAGGTGAGGTCCTTTCCCATGTTCGTTAAGCAGAATTTTATTTTGCTCTGTTCTGCTGTTGTGAATACAATAGTCATCCCCATGTTCCAAAAATCTCCAATTTCGTTTCCAAAGGAAATCACTCTTCGAAAGGGAAAGAATGAATTGTTAGGAGGACATGTTAAGGTTATACCATTGTATACTTGGTGAAATGTGAAAAATCGGAGGACATGTAAGGTTATACCATTGTATACTTGGTGAAATGTGACGTATCTTAACCAAACCTTTCCCATGGGTTCGACGTGCACTTGTATGGTCTGCAGAGCCTTATCTTATACTTTAGTGGCTTTATTCGTCCTTGGCATCTAGCATATCTCAACCTAAATGGTTTAAAATGACTGATTGTACTTGCTTCAGTATGCAAGATATTGTGGACCTAATGATTTATTGACGAGTGATGTCAGGAGCTGTATGTTCACCCCTCAACCTGCAACTTTTCCCCTTGTTTCTCTCCAGTAACTTAGGTTAATCCGATTATTTAGATTACCACTGGAGCTAGGGTGAGAATGTCCTGATCAGCAAAATATATGCTGTGATATTTGACCTGCTTTTCTGGGGTACGAAGGGTTGAAGGAGCCACTAAACCCTATATACCTTGTAACGGTACCTTCTCTCACCATATATAATCTTAATATTAATGAGCAGAAAAAACTTTTTCAATGAGAAACAGTCTTAGCTAAATCGTTGATCTCAAATAAGATTGTTGCAAGTTAATAAACTGATTTAAACATGAAACAGAAAGCTTCATCAACTACGAGCTGAGCCATGTTCCAACCCGGACACTTGTTCTCGAAAGGAAATGATTATCTCCTGATGCATTCCCCTTTTTATATTCCTCTTCATCAAACTGTGACAAAGACTAGGAACTTGGTGAAATATAGAATTTTAGCTATGTTACAATTTATTGACAGCCACCGATAGGGGCATGATTGCTAACTTGTTCGCACCAAGCAACCGAGCATCAGTTTTTACCGTCCTTTTCTTCTGTGCAATGGATGAGAATGATCCTTTGAAATGACGATTGTAAAATGTAGGACGATATACACTGTAGTCTAAGCAACAAGGCATCAACCTCCGTGTTTGTGTTAACGTTTTTACCGTGTCTTGAGGGCCAATTGAACTAATCAAATGGAGCAAGTAGTAATGCCTTCTTGTCTGAAGGTCCAATTGAACGAATCAAACAAACAAGTAGTGTTGCCTTCTGCTTTCACTTTTTACCACTTAGACTATCTCGAATCCCAGTTCCAAATATGGATGCAGTTTTTTACGGGTCACGGTATGGTGTGTTAGAATTCATCTCGGAAAAACTTTTGATATATGCGAAAACCTTTAGACTGGAAATATTCATATCAATCTGATCTGAATCTGCAGTTGGGTGGGTTCTACTATTTATTTGATTCCCCGATATTTAGGCAATGAGTTGGGATATTTTGGAGCAATAACATCCCAAATTTTGAGCCATTAGATGTCGGTGTATTGACTCTTTCATGTGGGCCCCAGAAGCTAAAAATAATGTATATTTTTGAGGAAGGCAGAATGCAAAGATAGAGCATAGAGTGAAGTTGGTTTGAGCTGGCTTTTTAATTTTATTCCACAAAAAAAGAGAGTAAAATTTACTTGGTGAAACTGTCTAACAAGCCAGCAGTGCTCAGAAAGTTGCAATTTCAACCGATAATTACTTGTACATTCGCTTTTGCCAGTCCACTGCAAATCTCATGGTTGAAAATTAAAATTAGTCAGTTATTAGTTTTCTATTTTGTGTTTCTTCGAGATATATAAAGTTATAAACTACTCCACTTAAACGGTTCTTTCCTCTTCATCTTTGGTGTGGTAGGTAACTGGCGCGTCATTGTTGCCAAGATTTCAGGACAAAAGGCACAGGAAACATATAGTTGCTTGGGAGAGTTCAACCTTCAATATGCCGACTGGTCTTTTAGTTATGTTCTGTGTTTTGCCTCTTTGTTTTCTTTTTGGTAGGTGTTAGTTCCTTTTTTTTTTTTAATCTTTCCTCTTTTTTTCCTCTTCTGTTTACGAAAGAAAAAAAGGCGAAAACACAATTCAGAAATTCAATTTTTGTGGTTTAACTTCTTATTCTCTCTACCTCTCTTTCTTTGTTTTAATTTATTGTTTGACATTTAAGTGCATTGTTTGTTTAAAAGGCCAGTTTACATGCATATCCACCGGAAAAGATGAATTTGACCAAAACACGGAAAAGCGTTTGACAGTTCGTAAAAATTAATGAGATGTTTCCTTAATCTTGTTATCAAGATCGCTGTTTTCAGAAAACATAAAACTAGTTGTTTTTCCAAACAAAAAAATTTAATTATTTTTTATTAAAACTTTTGTTTATGTTGACAGTCAAGTTGGTTTCGCGTCATTCGCAGAAACATTTAAAAGAAAAGTCTTTCCAAAAAAAAAAAAAAACAGGAGAAGTAAAAAAAGCAGGGAAAATATTGGTGTGAAAATACCCGAACTCACTGTAGTTTCAAATAATCGGTACTTATTGACATTTAAGTCAAGTCAGTAATGTTCTTAAGGAAAATAGCCTAATAGGCGAAAGAAAGACATTAAAAAAAAAAAAGTAAGAGTCTGTTTGGAAAGCCACCATGTAATTGGAATTGGTGTAATTACTAAGGTAGTAATACACAGCCTAGTAATTACTCAGTTGTGTAATTACGACGACCTGTTTGTTTGTCATAATATAATTACAAGTTTACTGTTTGGTTGCATAAGTGTAATTACACAGTTAAATTAAATTTTAAATTAAGTAATTATCAAAACTTATAAATTAATACAATAAATATAGGCCTATACATTTTTATAAGTATAAATAATATTATATTTGGTATTTAAGATGTATATTTTTCATGAATATACATTAATAAGTAATCATATATTTATAACTAATATTGAAAAAATAATTTATCTATATATTTTAAATTAATAATATTTAGTTTAGATACTTACATAAATTAAAAATATATTTTTTTGTAAGAACATTATGGAATTCATATTTGAACAAATAAAATTAATATTTATAAATATAATGTCATAACATTATTCAAATGTTTGACATAACTGATCTATCAATTCTAACTAAAAAATGAACAACATGTGACGTGATCAAATACTACTAAAACAAGTAAATTAGAACTATGAATATAATATAATTTTAAAATTTAAAAAAAATATTTAGCATATGTTAAACTCCAACACAATAATAGTAAGTTCCACTATAATTTTAGATTAGGAAATATAATAAGTTTAAAACAACATTCAACAATGAATTCCACTTTAATTACATCACTCGTTATATGAAAAGTTTGTAAATGAATCATTATTTATAATATTAGGAGGTGTAGTTTTAAAAAATAGAATAATAAAATAAATAAAAATAAAATATAAGCAATTACATGAAATAACAAGAAATAAAGGAAGAGAAATAAAAGATAAATAATGTACAATGAAACTATATTTTAAAATTTTAAAAGAAATTAAAAAGTAAAAATAAAAATTAAAATATTAAAAAAAAAATAAATTAAAATAAAAATAAAAAGGAAAGAAAATAAAAAATAACCTTGTAATTACAAAGTGTAATTACCACCAATTCTCACCTCCTCTTGAGAATTGGAGAGTGTAATTACACCCTCCAATTACACTCAATTCCATGTTGACCAAGTAATTACTTGGCCAAACAAACTTGCCAAACTACCCAATTACACCCAAATCCAATTCCTAGGTGGCTTTCCAAACATGCTCTAAAAGTAATGGTGACGACATGATATTTCGATTTTGTCTTAGGGTGTGTTTAATACAAAGGAAAGTATTTTTCGATAATTTTTTTTTGATAGAGGAAAATGTTTCCTTGTCAGAATAAGGAAAAATATTTTCCGAAGTTCTTTCTCAACTTTCTCTACCTTATTTCCTCTCCATTTTTTTTTTCAAATTTTAGTTTGTCCGTTACCAGTTAGCTTACTATCCCTCCAGCCCCCCTGCACACAAAAAAATTTTGTAATTGCCCCCAGCCTCGCTTCCGCCCCCTGCCTCCCAGCCCTGCCCCTAGCCCCCCTCCCCCGAAAAAAATTTAAATATATTTTTCAGTTTTACTTTTACTATTTATCGGTTTAAAGACTCAAAATTTTATAAGTTCCAAAATTATGAGTTTGGATGTTTATGTGTTTAGAAGATTTAGAAATTATAAAGTTTATGTTTGGCTCAAAAGTTAATTGTTATTTTATGAGCTTGAAACAATCAACAAAATAGAAAATGAGTAAATCGTAATCAAATATAGTGAACCTAGGTATAAGATCAACGTGATTATAATGTAAAGATATTTGCTTGAATGAAGAACTTTAAGAATACTTGTTTATCACAGTTGAGAAAAATAGAGAGAGGGTGAGAGAGTCGTATTATTAGATAATAACATATGATCCTTTACAATAGGGAAACCTCCCTTTATATAGAGACGCCTCCTTATTAAAACAATAAACCGTTGAGGTGTGGGCGACGTCCTTTTAATGGGGACGCCCAAGCATAGGCGACGTCGCTCACGTTCTTACGCCCAAACTACGCCCTCGTTGTAGGAGGCATATGAGAGGGGTCGTGCACTATCACTCGTAAGCGTGGGGAGGACCGTATTTGGCCCCGTATAGTTAAGCTATATTTGGCACAGTTTACGAGTTCGAAATTTCGCAGTTTTGAAAGTTTAGCAGTTCGAAAGTTTATAAAATTTGTGGGTCCGGAAGATTGTTGGTTTGAAAGTTTATGGCGTCATGTTTATTATATCTAAATTATTTATGAATATTCTTGAGACGTTATTTTCCTTAATTTACGTACGAAACACCGAAAAATAAATAAAATTACTACTTATTTTCAAGAAAATATTTTCTTGAAAAATATTTCGGTTATACCAAACACACCGTTAGTCAAAAGTCGCGATACTTCCTTCTTATTTTGTTTCTGATTAGTGACTTTTAACTGTCTTCTCAGCTGAACGCTTATGACTTGTTCCAATTTTTTTCTTAAAGATATTATTTCGATGAATGAGTTGGGTTTTCCAACTTTGAACACGTGGAAGAAGTGGGGGATAGGACGGCAAACGGACAAAATAGAATAGGTATAACTAGCAACACTAACAACCTGGCAAGCAGAGAATAACTTAATTTTTTTTTCAAGGGGCAAAAAGAAGTCCACTATATGAAACATAAATTTATATATAAAATATATACAAAATATAATAAATTTAACTTTATAATTTTTAAAATATAATAATTTAAAGTTATAATTTTAAAATATAATAATATAATATTAAAAATCTTACGAGTTAAACTAATAAAATTCAAATTCTAAATATACCATCTAAAAGTTTATGTTAGCTACTTACTACTTACTACTAAATAAAGAAAAGCAAGATCCTTCTTAATTTTTTTTGCTATAGTATATGAAATGGTTATATAGGATAAGATATAAATAAAGATAAAATAAGCAAAAAAGAATTAATTAATATTTTATAAGGAGCTTATAAAAATGGCAAGAGATAATTTGAGAAGGAATTAATTTGTTTTTCAATGAAATGATTATTAATTAATTGACCCCCTTTCATTTTCCATTCCAATATAGTACTCACAGGTCCAAAATAAGTGATTTTTTAGCTTTTTTTGTGGTCCAAAATAAATGATTTTTTCGGATTTTAAGAATAATTTAATGATATTTTTCCTACATTGTCCTTGGAGTAAATAATATTAAAATATATATTAAAAGTATTTATGTGAGATAGTAAGATTAAAATGGTCATTTCTATTCTTAATTAATCTCAACCTACACTTTCTTAACATTAAAAAAAATAAAAAAAAATGGAGCGGAGCGCAGGCAGTACTAACATATAGCATATGACAAAGCAACGACCGCTTTAATTCCGACAAAAGAGGTGTACGTAAGTAGAATAGCAAAGCGGTTGTGTATTATCTAATATAATCTCCGGCGGTGGAAGACGGAGGAGAAAAAGATGGATCTAGAAAGCTTAGGTGGGCTGACTATGCATATAATCTTATCCAAATTAGCACCTCAAGATGCAGCGTCAGTAGCTTGTGTTAGTAAGAGGTTTAGGAATTGGGCTTCTGATGATTTGATTTGGTCCAGATTTTGTGCTCATGATCTTGACCTTTCTTCCCCACTTGACCCACTTGACAACCTCATGCCTTCTTTCAAGGTATAGCTGCTCAATTTTATGCATTTAACTCAGGTTTTAGTCCAAAGTATTCATCTTTTTGTTGTTGTTGTTGTATGAGTTTTAGACATTTCTTAATTTTTATTATTTGAAGTTAGTACTACTACAGGGATATAGGGAGTGCATAATTACAATTGATTGAAGCATTCTTTGTTGATTGTTGATTGTTTCTTCCTCTATCCCAATTTAGGTGGCCGTGTTTGACTCGACATGGAGTTTAATTTTAAGAAAGAAAAGAAAGAGCTTTGAAACTCTTGGTCTAAAATAAACCAATGTTATTTTTGTGGTTGTAAATTAATTCTTTTAAGGGTAAATTGGGACGGAGGGAGTATTAGTTTATATAAATAAATTTAAAAACCCCACAAGAAAAAAAAGAAAAATTTTTAGAAGAGCAATTCATTGTAAACATCTTTAAATGTGATGATTGAGCACACAGAAGATCGTGGAATAGGATTGGATTAAAGCAAATTAACTTCTAACTTGGGTTTTGATTCTAGGGTATAATGTACTTCTTAGTCTTACGTGTTTGGTAGTCTTAAAAATGTTATCAAGATAGAAACTTTTTGAACTAAATTCTCTTACTGAGTTTTTTTGTTAATACGAACGCCTTGTGCTGCTATCACAATTCTCCAACCAATACTTAAACATTGTTTCTCCCTTTGCTATGCATCTATGCTCATTCAAATGCTGAATAGTTACACAAGAATAGTTTTTCTTCATTTCCACTCATAAAATATTGCAGGAAATAGAACTTGCATTTTTTGTCTAGTTCTAGCTGTAAAGGGTTCATATGATCGTTGTTGGAAACGTGGGTCCTAGTAGTCTATACCTGACCTATCTGCAATTTTTAAAAGAAGAAAAGTAATCAAGACCTCGGCATGAAATGTACGCACACTATTTGGGGGAAGTGATACAACGGTTGCCTCTTTTATGTTGTTCTATTAAAGTAGAAAATTTGTGAAATAGAATTGAAAAAAAGTGTCTGTCTTTTCTTCTCTTGATTGTAAGAGGCAGACTGCTTGGTGAATTTCATTTTGCTCTGTCATGTACGCTCACTAGATTTATGTTTTAAGCTTTGCAAGGAAAGGAAATGGGCATGTTTCTGTTCAGTTTCTTTTTTTTCTCTTCTTTAAGATTAGTTTTCATCTGTTGCCTACTTTATGATGTTGGAGAATGAGGAGGTGGAACATTTGTCTGGCTATACGTGTTGTCTAAGTGTCAAGTAATTCTAGGTTGAGACGAATCTCTGTTGTGTCATTTTTTAACGGCTTCTTGTCTGTTTTGATCATGTTAACATTAACCCTGTGCTGCTAATTACACTCTGTGTAAATGTTCTGTCATGGCTTGCACATGCATTCAGACATATGCGCCATTAGTTTGCATTGCTGAAACACTGATCTTACCATGTTTATATTGTTTACTTAGGCATCTTATCAAACGTGGCGGGAAGCTTTTAATCTGTACCCTTGGCCCTTGGTTACAAGAGTTAAAAGATGCTGGGGCAGATTAAGAGACTGGCTAGCAATAAATTTCCCCGAAATTTTGTCTACATTGCGTAAAGGTGCATCTGAGGATGAAATACAGGAGTTGGAGAAGAGTTTAAAAGTGAAGTTGCCTCTTCCTACTCGGGTTCTCTACCGGTTCTGTGATGGTCAAGAACTGAGAAGTGAGGAGTTCAGCGGAAGCGCGGCAGCTGGGAATTTGTTGGGCCTCATCGGAGGCTACTCCTTTTATGACCATCTAGTGAATGTATCTTTGCTGCCTTTGCATCAGATGATAATAGAAACTAAAGAAATTATCAGACACATTGGATTTGGCAATCGATCTAAGTACATCGTCGTAGCAGCTTCTTGCGGTTATAATGAAAAGATTTTCTTCCTCAACTGTTCCAATGGTCAACTTTATGTTGGTACTAGGAATCTCAAAACTGATGGAGAAATGCTCCCTTGTGTACCGAATGCCTTGATAAGTTCTGTTCATGATGTAAAAGGCAGTCAACAACAAGATGCCATGCTATTGTGGCTAGAGGAACATGGCCGTCATTTGCAAAATGGCATGATCAAAGTCCGTAAAGAAGGAAAAGTCAGAAGTATCAGTCTTTTCTCAGAGGAACCTCCACTTTGTTCTCTTGCTGTAACAAATGGTGTAAAGGTAATTGTTCCGACACCATAGAGCAACCAAATAGACGTTGCTCTTGTCAGTTTTTTGTGTTTTAATTTTCGTCCTGAAGACTGATGGTTTATGTCAGGTTCGTGCTTCTTCTGTGTTCGTCCCAGAGTTCAGTAACCTTCAAGATGATTCTGAGAAGTTCTTGTTCGCTTATTCCATCCGCATGTCTCTTTCACCTGAAGGATGCAAAATGAATGGGATGACCTTCAGCTCTTGCCAACTATATTGGAGACGTTGGATCATCCGGTGCAATAACAGAATTGTAGATGATGTAAATGGAGAAGCAGTGATAGGAAAGGTATCATTTTCATGAAGTTGTTTGATGAGGAAATAATCCCTATTAATTAAAACGTCGAAGCTTACTGTTGATCTTTATACTTTCAACTTTCAGCTTTATCTGGCAAATTCATCGTGGGCACCTTTCTCATGTGTCATAAGATGCTTTTATTTTTCTTGGAAAAGAAGAAGGGGACATGTTGATCAGAGATGAACGAACTTGGGATCTTTCATGTTTTTTCTTTAAGTTCATTATGAACATGTTTGTGCTCTAGTCAATTGAGAAGTATCTTTACGTTGATCTTTTACAGGGTTAATGTGTAAAAGAGATATGGAGAAATACTAGAATATTCATTTAACACGGAGGAGAGAGGGAGAAAGGCATTTTAAGCCGTCAGCTATTTACTTTATGGACTAAAATCTGAAGTTCCACAGGAGTTCTTTTGGATGTCTCAAAACTCTCATATTTCTGTCATACTTTTGGCAAAAAAAAAAAACTTACCTTAGGTATCAAAGAACTCAACCTTGAATTAACAACAGCAGGCTCTTTTCCTTACCCTTCCCCTTCCCCCACCCAAACCAAGGTTGATGATCTATACTCAGCTGACCTGAATAATTTCAGCACTATATCAAAAGAGTGTTTGAGAATAGAGATGAAATCAGCATGTAATAGGAAAAAAGAGCTCAATGGTGGGTGGGATTATTTGTATGAAATGGTGATGGAAACACTCTTTTGTCGTAAATAGTTTTTGATCCCATCTTGGTGTGATATTGATGAAATAATATTTGATTTCTCAACCAAAAAAAAAAAGGAAGATAGAAAGAGAAACAGAAATAGTAGATTTTGAGGGAACATGTTTGTTTATTGTTAAAAAATGAAAGAACAAGCAGATTTCCTTATGCTCATTTACCGCACTCAGTTGAATTTCTGTTTCTCCTTTAGTTACACCAGTGGCCTCTTTTTTTAACGATATGCATAGTCCTTTTTCCCAGAGATACAAAGGTTAACTATCGGAGCTGCGGCATTTTCTTTCTATTTGTATTGGGAATTATTGGACCAGTTGGCCCCAGCCTCTATTTGTGCTGAGATCATCTCATTTTTTGCTGCTCTTGTAATATTTGCAGTTTCCGCTACTGCGGCCAGGTGAAGAAGAATTTGTCTATGAAAGTTGCACAGCACAGTCATCTTCACCAGGCTCAATTGAAGGAGCATTTACTTTCGTACCTGGGAGGTATGTCACATACTGCAATTGCTACACCATCAAGATGTTCTATCTATTCGTTTGAAATGAGTTTATTATTACACCTTCACATTCACTCTGTAGTGGACGGTAATTGCAGTTCTTTCATGCATACACCCATTTTACGGGCCAACTTGTAGATCCTAATCCGATATGGTCTTATTTTGATCTTGGAGTGAAACAACAGTTTTGCAGCCTTACTAGGTTTTTAGCTTCACAGAAAACGTTGCTTGAAGCAATTCAAAGTTTGGTAGTTCACTTCAGTGATGGGGTCGATCAGCAGCTTCAAATGTGTCCTTGGAGTGAGATGTTTTGACCTGAATAATCAGGTGAGCATTCGCTAGGCTTTTAAGTGGTAGGGCAAAGCAAGTCTTTTGACAGAGTCAGAGAGCGTTCGAGCAGGACAGACAGGATTAGCTGAAGAAGATATTAGTGTGCTGAAAACCTGAGGTCTCAGGTTCAAATTCCAGCAGAGCGAAAAACACTAAAACACTAAATGATTTGTTCCCTGTTGGATAGAGTTACCTAGTTACCTGTTGTTGGTGGGAGGTAGCAGGTATCCCGTGGAATTAGTCAAAGTGCGCGCAGGCTGGTCTGGACACCATGGTTATTAAGAAAAATATATTAAGGGTTTTATTCCACTGCAACAAAAGTTTGTCCATTCTTTTATGTGATGGGATTTCTCTCTGAAAGAAAATGTCCCATATCATATAACGTTCAATACTTAATATTTTATAATGGAAGAAAATAGGAGAATTTGGCAATTTGTTTTTTCCTTTGACTGAAGGCAGTACTCAGAATTGAACTAGGAAAATCTGATCTGCTGTTTTCTGCCTCAACATTTGGTCACAATGATATAATGAATAAATAATGGATGAAGACAGCAGAGTTTTGTTGCACTTCTTCACTGAGTTCTACCCAAAGGCTAGGTGCATCATTATACAAGTTTATGGAATCTCTAAGCTCCATTTTGTAGATACATCCGACTCTATGAAGGAACAGGAAATGTCAGTCAGGAATTTGTCATTTTTATCACTTTCTTCACTTTTTTGCATTTAATCATTTGTTACTTTGCGATGCCTTTTGTTGTGTAGTGTACTTCAGTGAGACCTCCGATTTGAAAGAGTTGGATGACTTATGTTCTTGGCTGGCTACTAAAACATGTTTGTATTTCTTTCTCCGCAGATTAGCAGATCCAAAAGGTAGTGTGTTTGAAGCAGAGGTTGCAAGATTCCCCCTTCTGGTGCCAGACTATATCTTCTGATGGAACTCGGTCAAAGGGGAATGTTTTCGTCTATTTCCTTCTGGGAATGGAAGTTGTCAGTAAGCTCTCAGCAAGTCGCTGAGATATGTCCAGACTTTGAGAGGGAGAGCCGTGGCTTCTTTTAGTGAATAAGCGCTATCTTACTCTTTGTGATTAATGTGTGTGTGTGTTTTTTTTTTCCTTTTTCACCTGGAGGATTTCGCTTTTTCCCCTTCAAGTTGTGATATTCTTTTGAGTGCTTCTTTGGTTTTACTGCTGTGTTCCTTTTTGTGCAGAAAATATTTGACTAAACTTTCTTAAAAAGGATATAGTAACATGTAACACCAAGCTTTGTTCTGTGATACACTCGCTCTTCCCTGCCCGGTCTATTCCTGGTTATTGTGTCAATCTGCCATGTAGCAGTACTTCATTTGGTTTTACACGTCACCCTTAAAACTGGTACAATTTCTTGAGGCTTCTGATGACACATTGTGCATTTTAGGCGAATGCTGTAAGAACCAAAAGACTGATAAGGATTTTAAGTTCCTTATCATCTAATTTTAGATGTTTTTTGTCTTGTTTCGGCTGGCCGACAATTACAACAGCAGCAGCTTAGTGAAATCTAACAAGTGGGATCTAGGAAGGTAGGATATATGGAGCTTTACCCATACTCATGGAGGGTTGGCCGACAATTATATCGGATAAATTTAGTGGTGCATCAAGCATGATTTGGCTACAAAATAGAAAGTGTAACTTAGTTGTCTTATCAGTAAATGTCTAGATAAGTTCAATCAAAGCAACAAATCTCCCTACTGGGTACGAACATCTAGTCCAAAAATGATGTTTGACAGCAAATGGAAAGCATATCATACACTCTACCTGCTTGCAGTATTGTTTCTTGTCACTCTGGTAAAGTTTTCTTTGATAGTAACGGAATATTTATTATAATAACTAGAAGTCGTCTAGCTTGTTACAAGTAGTTGAAAAGTTTCCACTCATTGGTGGAATATGACAAGCGATATTTTGGTTACCTAAAGTTGTAAGCATATTACAAGCTGAGTTGCTAAAGATTTTGCAAAAAAAGATCAGAAGAGGAAAAGCCTGTCAGAAATCTGGAACAGGAAGCGCTAGAACCGATGTAAGTAAGATCCGCTACAACTATAAGTCGATCTGGTACCTTCCTCAGGGTACTCAACAACTAGAGTCATCTCCCTTTCTCCTTTTAGCTTTAGTCGGTCGAGTAGCTTATTCGAACGTTGTGAACTCATTCCTGCCTTTGCAATACCAGCGCATCTTGTGCCACAGAATCGGTTGTGCTCTGCCTCTTCCCCTCTATCAGAAGATTGCCTTGTCGCTTTAATTTTATTTAATTTTTCAAGAACATGCGACTTAGCATTTCATTATAGTGATTTCAAGCCAGAACTGAGATCAATAATTTTACAAATCAAGCTATTACATATGCCGGTGCTTTATTGATGTGCATGCACGAACAATGTTAGAAATAAGTATATGATCCTGATGTATTGCATTGATAGCCTCTGTTGAATATGTTTTCACTTCAAGTGGGACGAGTTTGAATTTTGTGGCAATTTGGAGTCCTTCGTATATTGCGTGCAATTCAGCATGTAATGGAGAAATGGCAGTATCTTGTTGTTTGGAAGCCAATGATGTATGACCTCTGAATACTCCTCCTAATCCTGAATTTTTCGCATAATTTTTTTATGCTTCATCAATGTTAGTTTATACCAATTTTTTGCCAAGTAATGTGATGGATATTTTGGTTTGAAGAGGTCCACCTTTGGAGTTTAGAAAGAGGAATTCCAGAGGTTGACCCTGGAATAGGGGTTTTTAATTCGCTGTTGTTGTTGTTGTTGTTGTTGTTGTTTTTGTTTCTGGCAATCCCATAAGAGGAAAGTGAGTAGATCAGCCCATTCAATTGTAAGAGATTGTGATATGAGATAATTGAGGAGCCATTGGTTACTACCAATGATATTATATGTTGATGACAGATAACTTCCATGTTATTGACCTTTAGATTGATTTCCTTATTTTGGAGGGGACCCTCTCTCTATACAGTTTCTTAATGGAGGTGAATTTGGGATCCAATGGGTGTCCCAAATATTAAGATTTGGTTGCCATAGAATGCCTTTAGAGCACGTAGCCCATCCTTTAACAATACTTTGCAAATGAAACAAGGATTTTTGCTTCTTTTTGACCCGTCATTTTTTATGAGAATGCTTGCCTAAGGGGTGATACGATTTGTAAGAATTCGCCATGTTAGGCCACTTAGAGGAGCCTTGTTCTTTGAGTTAGCAGTTTTTGGGCCAAGGCCTACAAATTCCTTAGGTTTGGTATGTTTTTTCAATTAATTAGATGAAGTTTTTTTCCCCCTCATTTGTAGTTCCCCAAATGAAGTATCTTTGAATTTGATCAATTTGCTTTTGGATTTTAGTAGGAAGGATTGTGCATTGCATTGCATGATTAGGGATAGAGTTTAAGGTTGATAAGGCTAATATGGTTCTGCCAGCTATGTTTAATAACTTTGTTTTCCATGTTGAAAGCCTATCATGCATTTTGTCTATTATGAATTTGTAACGATCCGACCGGTCGTTTTGGGTACTAGCGCTCGGTTTAGCAGTCGGAGGCCATAAACAACTTCATTTCAGGTATTATGACTTGTACGCGTGGTCAAAATTTGATTTCGGGAAATTCGGAGTTGATTTGGGAAGATAATTCTCATTTCGGAAGCTTAAAGTTGAAAGTAGAGCTATCAATATGGGCCGGGCCAGGCTAGCCCCGCCCAGCCCCCCGTGGGCTTTTGTAGTTGATGGACTGGGCTGGGCTAGCCCATCATTTTGATAGGCCTTATAATGGTGAGCCCACCCCAGCCCTATGTGGGCCGCGGGCCCTCACGGGCTGGCCCATCATTTTTAAAAATATAATTTTATATTTTTTCTTTAAGTTCTGACCTAAAAACGATAATTATTTAAAAGTTAAAAAACTTGTGAAACTTAATAACTTTTTATATTGTTCCAATATATCACAATAAATATTAAAAAAAAAGTAAAAGACAAGACTATATTTCATTCACTGAAAGTCAAAACTTAAAACAAACTATTCAAGAGAACGTTCATGCTGCTTATGAGATATCTAACACATCATCTTTATCAAACACATTTGAATTCGCTCGTGACAAGGTTGTCTTAACATGTTCACTTTCATCTACAATTCATATGCAATATTAATTAGCTAAATATTAAAAATTAATAATATTTAAATTCACATAAAAAATATTACCAGTTTGAGTTCGGGAAAACTTGTGCAACCAATTTTGAGTAGTAACAAGTGTTTGGACATTTTCATAATAAATGCAACTTTTGTACTTTGTGAGAACATGCCACCAATGCTAAATATTGATTCTGATGGTATAATGGTAATAAAAATGCTAAGTACATCACGCACCATCATTGAATTGAAAGATCGGGATATTTTCTAGAATGGTCCTTCCAATACATGACAACATTATCTCTTGAAACTTCTCAAGATCAAGTTTTAGTTCCTCTTAGTAAAGATCCAATTCTGACTTTCCATCTCTAAAGGCAGTATACTTTTTATTTTTTATATATTTTAAATAAATATTTTATTAAGCCCATGGGCCGGCCCGACCCAGCCTCAGTTAAGCCTTACGGACTTTCTCGGGTAAGGCTTAAATGCCTCATTTTTAAATGGGCTTCAAAAATTCTAGCCTAGCCCTCCTAAATCACGAACTGGGCTGGGCTGGCCCAACGGGTCAAGCCCATATTGACGGCTCTAGTTGAAAGAATGAACTAGGATTGGAATTTTTAGTAAACGACCTCGGAATCGGGATCTGAAAGTTCTAGCAGGTTTGTATGATAATTTCATACTTGGGCGTATGCCCAGATCGGATTTTGAATAACCCGTGAGTGTTTTGGCGCCTAATGTGAAAGTTAGCAATTTAGAAGAATTTTCATAAGTTTAGCTTGAAGTGCATTTCAGTGTTATCGATGCCCGTTTGGGATTCTAAGATTAAGAGTAGCTCCGTATGGTGATTCTGGAGTTGGGAGTGCGATCAGAAGTGAATTCAGAGGTCCGCATGTCATTTTGAAGCCATTTGGCTAAAGATAGAAATTTGAAGGTTTTTGAAAAGTTTGACCAGGGGGTTGACTTTTTGATATCGGGGTCGGAATCAATTTTCGGAAGTTGGAGCAGATCCGTAATGTCGAATATGACTTGCATGCAAAATTTGATGTCAATCAGACGTGTTTTGATAGGTTTAAACATCGGAAATAGAAATTTGAAATTTAAAATTCGTAAAGTTGAATTTGGGGTGTAATTCACGATTCTAGCGTCGTTTGATGTGATTTGAAGCCTCGAGCAAGTCCATAATGTATTTTGGGGTTGGTTGGGGTCCCGGGAGCCTCGGGTGGATTCTGGATGGTTAACGGATCAATTTATGCCTTGAGAGGGTGGTTGGTTTGTTGGTATTTTTGCAGTAGAGTTTTACTCTACGCGATCGCAAGAAAGGAGATGCGATCGCATAGAGCATTGGTTGAGGGGCTGGGAATTTGGCCTATGCGATAGGCAGGCCGCAATCGTAGAAGAGGAACTCATGGGCCTATGCGATCGCATGGTTTTGGTATGCAAACACGATGAGAATTTTTGAGAGGCAGCAAATTTGCCCTATGCGATCGCAAGGCTGTGATTGCGATCGCATAGAAGGGTCGCGTGGACAGTGTTGTTTTAAAATCGGTTTTTGGTTCATTTCACCTCATTTTTCTTCCATGGGAGTGATCTTGGAGCAACTTTTGAGCGTCATTTTCGTCATCAAGCGTGGGGTAAGTGATTTCTACTGGTTTTGTGTTAAATACAAGTTTATATATGGAATTAATCATGGAAATTAGAGTAAAATATTGAGGTTTTGGTTGAAAACCTAAAAAAAATAATTTATAATCTTAATTTTAGCCACGATTTTGAGCATGGAATTAGGAGAAAATTATATATTTGAGTTCCTAAGGTCATGTGTAACTTTATCTTCGAGAAATTTTGGATTCCGGGCACGTGGGCCCGAGGGCATTTTGGTCATTTCACTAAGTGGAGTTGTGAATTCGTATAATCTAAATTGTTAACAAGTATTTGAGTATATTCTCATTAGTTTGTCGTTAATTGGCTAGTTGTGGTGCATTGTGCATTGGTTCAAGCCTTCGAAAGAATGTAGAATGCTGGTTGCGAGTCTTCGGAGTAAGGTGACTCTCCTTTCTAATTCTGTGAGGGGGAACCTACCCCATAGATGAGTAAAATAGTTATGTGCTCCTATTTATGGGGGCTACGCACGCACGAGGAGACGAGAGTCCGTGCGTACCTACTATTATGCTATTGTCCGGGTAGTCTAGGACTCGAAAGCATATTATACTTGGAATACTGTAAACTCATTGATAGTTTGAACTGTTTAGATCATCTCTAATTGGTAAAGGAATTTAAAAAGATATTTAATAGTAAATTTACCTGAAATGTTAAAAAGAGAAGGTTGTTTATTAGGAGAATTATCCTCGACGAGCTCTTAATTTCCTTCCTGGGCATTTATATTATGTGTACCTGTGTCGTACGAATGATTCGCGAGCAGGGTGATTGTATAACTTATGTTGACCGCATCGCATGGATGATTCGCGAGCGGGGAAATAGATGCATCTATGGTTCGTGTCGTTCTACCCTCGATAGTGCACAATTTATATTTCTGTTGGATTGGGTCGTCGCCTCGGTGTGATTTGCGCATGTTATTTGTTGCTTGAGAAATTTTGAATATGGAATTGCCCTTCGTGGCTTGTTGTAAATTAATATGATAATAAAGTGTAATCTTGGAAATCTTTGATTACTTGTTAAATGTGTTTACATATTTTTCTGCCTTGCGAGATATAATAGCTATAAAATCCAGGTTTTCCCCATATTTTTATTACGCTGTCATTGGACCTCTAGTGAGTGTCGAAGTCGACCATCTCGTCTCTACCCCTTTGGGATTAGGCGAGATACTCAATGAGTACACGTTGATTATGTACTCATACTACACTTCTGTGCAGTTTTGTTGCACATGTACATATACACTTCTTGCAGCCTACTGACGTAGCAGTATGGTTAGCTCTGGGACTAGGTGAGCTGCAATTTGCGAGGCGACCCACAGCTAGTGTAGTTCCTTTCAGCCTTTGTATTTTATTATCTGTCCAATGTATTCCAGACAGATGTTGTATTTTATTTTACTTATCAGTAGTCGCTCATGCACTTGTGATACCGGGTTCTGGGGTGGTTTTGGAAAGATTTGAATTAATTGTTATTGTTCGACTTAAATTGAAGCAAAAAATCTCTTATTTATGAAAAATGGAAGGAAAAACCTTAGATTTTCAAAGGTATTAAAAGAGGAATTATTTGGTAATTTAAATGGCTAGCCTGATGCGGTGTCCGGTGCCATCACGACCTTAGTAAATTTTGTGCAATGACAGAATTGGTAATTCGTTGCTTTAGGGTTTCTATCTAGAATTGGAAATTTAAGGTATTTTCCAAAGAATTGGTTAGTCTTGATGTTGAAGGGCAGTATTTAAGATAAATTTTGGAGAAAATGATCTTTGATTATTGTAGATTGATGACTTGTCAACAATTTTAGACACTTGTTGATTGTTTTGTAATTTTTAAAATTTACCAAAGCCATGAGAGTAAGGTCGTCGACAAAGAATAAATGAGATATGCCCATGTCGTTGTTACTCAGATGGATGGGGTCCTACAAACATGTATCCACTTGATAGAGGGTAAGTCGGGAGAGCATTTCCATGTACATGATAAAGATATAAGGTGAGAGAGGGCATCATTGCCTAATACCTATATTGGGGCTAAAGAACTTTGTGGTATCCCCATTGACCAAGATTGCGATTTGAATAGTACAAATGCAGTTCATAATAAGACGTTTCACATTTGGTGGAAAATTGAAGAAGCTGAGAGTTTGATTGATGAAATACCATTCTAGCCTATCGAATGCTTTTTCAAAGTCCAGCTTCAAGATCATATTGGCTTTCTTGCCATTTATTTTTTTTAATTGGGAGCAAATTTTCTAGATTAGAACCGCATTGTCACAAGCGAATCTTCCTTTGATAAAGCTAGCTTGAAAATGACTGATGATGTGTTTAAGGAAGGGCTATAACCTATTTGTGATGATCTTAGCAACAATTTTGTATATAGTGTGGCAGAGACCTATTGGTCGAATTTTTTTAAAGTTATTTGCATTGGGCAATTTAGAAATTAGGCAGATATAAGTGTTATTAATTCCTGTAAGTCATTTTTTAGGGTACGAATATTTGTAAGCAAAGATCAATAACGGAGTGCCCTACTACATCCCAATATTTTTGGTAAAAGAAAGGATGTACGGTACCTTAAAAGGTCTAAAGGAGAAGATGACACTGACTGCCTCCGTATGTAGTAATTTTTCTTGGGAATAATTTCTATTAAAAGAGGATTATGGTTCGAGTGTGTTTTAGGAAGGTGAATGACAATGGCCTTAGGAAAAAGGTTGATCGATTCCTCATTGGCAAAGACTTTGTCAAGTCTTTTCATAATGAGGCAATTGTTCTTCTTTCTATGGTTGGACTATGTGAATTTACAACCTTTAAATCATAGGTCTATGAGGTCAACTATTAATACAAGCCCATAGTAGTTTTGAACGTTTATTATTAATATCTTTACCTCCTATTTTTTTATTTGCACCTGGGTCATCATTAAAATACCTCCAACAAGCCATGGACTCGTGTAAGAAGCATGCAAGTCTATAAGATTATTCCACATTTTGTTTATAAAATATTCGTACTAGCATAGATTGAAGTAAATAGCCAAGAGTTGTGAGTAGAAATTGTTAAAATTCGAATACATACACAGAGCCAGCGCAACAGAAATTAAACAAGGAACGTACCTTCAGCCATGATTGTTCAAGTGTTGTGGAATCGTCTTGTAAAACTTTAACAGAAAACCTAGAGTCTTCTAGCCTAAGCCTATCGTTGGATGCCAGACTGATGGAGTCACATGTGTATTTATAGGTAGGCTAGGGACTCTTAGGCAAATACTTTAGCCGTAGGGACTTTTCTATAAATTATAATTACCCTAGGGACTACTAATATATGGTAATTTCTTTCCATCAAAGAAACTACCATATATGCATAACCACAGAATATTATCTGATATATTATTTCCTTTGGGAGAGAAGGTAAATAATTTATTACCATATATGTGGGCCACACTAGAAATTCTAGAAAATACGGTAATTTTCTTACATTCTCCCACTTGGCCCACATATTTAAAATCAGATAATCCTTTATGAGTGATAAACATGTAGTATGGCCACAAACTTTATCACTCAACTAAAAGTTATGCGACAATCACTTTAACTAGAATATATCATTACACGAATCATGGGGGTCATGCTTTTAAACAAACACTTCCTTCCATGTATTACAATGCACAATATATTCTAATAAAGTGTCTAACAACTTTATGAATGAGCTTAATATAAGTCATTCAGAGTCCAACTTTATTGATCCAATGATTACAAATAATACATGAAAAACCAAAAGTGTGCACTGTCATGTATATCAAAATAAACATAATGTCTAGACAAACCGTTAGAGAGCAAAGCAAGACTAAATTGAGCTACTAAGCCCCATATGGGTTACATGATCCTTGAAAATATTAGCCGGCAGACCTTTAGTCATAGGATCAACAATCATCAAAGTAGTACTAATATGCTCAAAATTCACATCTTGCTTCTTCACATAGTCTCTAACCATCAAGTGCTTTATGTCGATGTGCTTACTTCGGCTGCCACTTTTATTATTCTTAGAAAAGAAAACTGCAGCTGAATTGTCACAAAAGATTCTCAATGGCCTTGAAATGGAATCGACAATCCTAAGGCTGGAAATAAAGTTCTTCAACCATAACGCCTGTGATGTAGCTTCATAGCATGCTATAAATTCAGTTTCCATTGTGGATGTTGCAACAATGGTCTACTTGACACTTCTCCAAGATACAGCACCTCCATAAAAAAGAAAAATGTATCCTGAAGTAGATTTACCAGTGTCTTTACATCCACCCAAATCGGAGCCTGAATATCCAATCACCTCCAATGAATCAGAGTATTTGTATGATAGCTTAAAATCCTTGGTTCCTTGCAAATATCTCAGGACCCTTTTACCAGCTTTCCAATGGTCAAAACCAGGGTTACTTTGATATCTTCCAAGCATTCCTACCGCAAAAGAAACATCAGGTCTAGTACAGACCTGTGCATACATAAGGCTCCCAACAAGCGAAGCATAAGGAATGTCTTTCATTTGGTCCTTTTCCAATGCATTTTGTGGACATTGATTCAATGAGAATTTGTCACCTTTAATTATGGGTGCTGCTATAGGTGAACAGTTATTCATCCCGAATCTTTCCAGAATTCTTTCAATGTAGGCCTTCTGAGATAGTCCAAGTAATCTTTGGGATTTGTCTCTGTGAATCTCTATGCCAATAACATAGGAGGCTTCACCCATATCCTTCATCTCAAAATTATGGATAAGGAACTGTTTAGTCTCGTGCAACAATCCCAAATCACTACTTGCAAGCAAAATATCATCCACATATAAGACCAAAAAAATATATTTGCTCCCACTTATCTTAAGGTATATATATTGATCAATGATGTTCTCCGTAAATCCAAATGAAGAAACAACATTGTGAAATTTATTATACCATTGGAGGGAAGCCTGTTTTAGCCCATAAATGGATTTATTTAACTTGCAAACAAGGTGACTTTTGTCCTTATCACAAAATTTTTCAGGTTGACTCATGGATACCTCCTCTTCAAGATCTCCATTCAAAAAAGTTGTTTTCACATCCATTTGATGTAACTCTAAATCAAAATAAGCTACTAATGCCATGATTATTCTCAATGAATCCTTCTTTGATACTGGAGAGAAGGTTTCATGGTAATTAATGCCTTCCCTTGAGTAAAACCCTTGGCTGCAAGTCTGGCTTTATATCGTTCGATATTACCCGATGAGTCTCTTTTAGTTTTAAAGACCCACTTGGAACCTATGGTAGAGGATCCCTTTGGTAATTCGACGAGATCCAGACTTTATTCTTAGCCATAGATTCTAACTCTTCTTTCACGGCATCATACCAAAATGTGGAGTTTTCTCCACTCATGGCTTGTGAAAACGAGCATGGATCATCTTTTAGTCCAATATCAAAATCAGACTCTTGGAGATACACAATATAGTCACTAGAAATTGCTAATTTTGTAATTCTTGAGGATTTTCTCACTCCCACTGGTTCTAACACTTCTTCAGCGGGTTCAGGTAAGGTGGGTTGATCTTGTTGTGGCTCCTCAAGTGGTGGTGGCTCTTGAACTTGTTGTTGTTCAGATAATTCATGAGAATTTCTCTGAGAAACATTCAAGTTCCCAATATATAAAGGTACCACGGTTGGTTCCCTTATCTCTTCCAATTCCACCCTTTGAGTCAAACCACTCCCACTCTCTTCATGATCCTCAAGAAATTTAGCGTTTCTAGCTTCAACAATTTTAGGAGAATGAGAAGGACAATAGAACCTAAATCCCTTGGAGTTAACAACATAACCTATAAAATAACCGCTTATTGTTCTTTCATCCAACTTATTTAGTTGTGGGTTATAAACCCTTACTTCAGTTGGACATCCCCAAACGTGTAAATGATTTAAACTAGGTTTCCATCCTTTCTATAACTCAAAAGGTGTCTTGGGGACAGCCTTGGATGGAACCCTATTCAAAATATACACAGCGATTTTTAAGGCTTCACTCCACAAGGATAAAGGTAAACTTGATCTGCTAATCATGCTTCTTACCATGCCCATTAATGTCCGGTTCCTTCTTTCCGCCACACCATTTTGTTGTGGTGTTCCTGGCATGGTATATTGAGTAATTATACCTTCACTTTCAAGGAACTCAGCAAATGGACCCTTAACTTGTCCCTTATCTGTGTACCTACCATAATATTCTCCACCCCTATCAGTATCTTACAATTTTGATCTGAGCACCAGTTTGTTTCTATACTTCTGTTTTGTAGACTTTAAAAGCATCAAATGCTTCTGATTTATTAAACGGAAAATAGAGATACATATATCTTGAATAGTCATCAATAAACGAGATAAAATATCTCTCACCATTCAAGCAAGGGGTAGGAAAAGGTCCACATATGTATGTATGTATGATCTCAAGTAATTGAGAACTCCTTTTGGCACCTTTAGTTGATTTATTGGTCTGCTTACCCTTTATGCAGTCCACACAAGTCCCAAAGTCAGAAAATTCAAGAGTTTTTAGAACTCCATCATTAACCAACCTTTTGACTCTATCAATAGAGATGTGTCCCAATCTCTTGTGCCAAAGACTAGATGAGTTCTCATTGATAATACATCGCTTAGTGCCAATTTATTTATCATGCAAAGTTAAAACATTTCATTCAAATGTGGGGTCTAGCTCAAGTTTATATAAATTTCCATTCAAATTTCCAAAACCAATAACTTTATTATCTTTCAAAAGTTTCACGGAAGGATAATGAAAATTCAAATCATATCCACTAATCGATAGTCTTGAAAGAGAAATTAAATTTCTAGAATATTCTGGAACATAAAAAGTATTAATTTCTAAATCTAAGTGAAAACCATCCTTCAAAATGAGCCTATAAGTCCCCACACCTTCCACACGTGAACGCGTCCTATTGCCAGAATAGACGTATTGTTCACTTCCTATCAGCTTCCTCTAAGTTACAAAGCCCCGCATGATTTTGGCAATGTGAATTGTAGCACTATAATCAATGTCACGACCCAAATCCGGTCGTGATGGCGCCCAACAATCAAGCTAGGCCAGCCAGACCAACAATTGCTGATTTCATCTAAAGCCCTTTCTTGTATTTAAGGCAATCGTTCTTCCAGTGTCCCTTCTTTTTACAGAAACGACAAGCATCTTTGTCAAATGTGCTTTTCTTCTTCATGGGAACACTTCCGCCCTTCTTTGCATTTCTCTTACCATGAGTCACCATATTAACACTTTCAGGTGTCTCATGCTTCAACCTCTCTTCTTCTTGAACACACATGGTCAAAAGTTTATTGATTGACCATTTATCCTTATGTGTGTTGTAAGAAATCTTAAATGGACCATATTCCGCAAGAAGTGAGTTGAGAATGAAATGCACAAGAAATGGTTCAGACATATCAACCTCAAGGGACTTGAGTTTAGCAGCAATGTCTCTCATCTCCATAATTTGCTCACGCACTATACGACTTCTGTCGAAAGTCATAGTTGAGAGCCTCTTCATAAGGGTGTTGGCCAATGCCTTGTCAGAGCTTACGAATTGTTCATCAATTGCCTTCATGTAAGCTTTGACCTTATCGCTATTAGGGATAGAACCCCTAATACTTTGGCTTATATGAGCTTTAATGAGCATTAAACTTAAGCGATTAGATCGCTCCCACCGCTCATAACTAGCCTTAGCAGCTGGCGTACTTAATTCCGTGGGGATAGGTGGTTCATCCACATGAAGTGCCAGGTCCAGATCCGAGCACCCTAAAGTGAGAAGGACTTTCTCCTTCCATTCAGTATAATTGTCACCAGAAAGCATTGGAATTCGAGCATTCTCATTAAAAATAACGGTAGGAAAAGCGGTAAAAACTGCAAAACAAGGATAAACATACATAAGCTATAAAGTACAATCCATCAAAAGTGAATCGCGTAAAATACCGATTCATAGTAAATTCTAGACCTTTCTGTGGGCAGAGGTTGCAACCCATGCATAGAATTTACTAACTTTATTAGACTAGTAAACCAAAACACATAGAAATTAATCTTTACCTGTGGGCATAAGATAATTTTTAACTTAAAGGTTTACTATCTCATTCCAATTAATCTCAGTGAAATAGTTACCTCCCTGTAGGGCCGGGTTACTATTCTAATGAGACAACTGGACTAAGTAGATATCATTATAATTATAATCACTAAACTTTATATGATTAAATAACTTAATTTCTTTTATGTCAAGTACTCAAGACGCTGTGGCTACTCCCAAATACATGACATAACAGAAAATACAAATGACATCTTAGAATATTTAGCTTTACATATCAACTAAAACATCTATTGTCAATTAAAATTAATAATCAACTTAAACAAAATATTGATTAGATTCTAACAATGGGCAAACGAAGTATTAGCAGATGCCTATATAGACCCATAAGAAGAATAATTCTATAATCAACTTTAGCAAATATTGATACAACTTGCTGTATTATCCCAAATAATAAAAGTAATTTTGTAATCTATCATAATAGTATAGGAACTTATAGAATCATATCAATGATACAATATTTATTCTAAATGAATAGAACTTAAACGATCTGGATTAAAATTTTCTTTAAGAACAGAATAACACAAAGTCATTAATCATTTGTTGGAATTCCTTTAAATTATTAGACATCGATTTTAAACAAAAGTTAAACGAGACTTGTGGGTAAATAAATGAGAACATATCTCATATACTGGGATTATAACTTCAAATCTATTTGCTCAAACAATATGAATAAAAGGGGCACAATATGCATAGATTCAATAATCATGTATATCTGATCCATATCTCAAGATAAACTATTTTACTTTGTTTGCCTTATCTGGCAAAAATTAAAATAGTCACCAAGAGTATATATCCAATTATCTACCTAAAGAGACAAGGATTTTACCTAGATGAGATTAGTACTGGTTGAAAAATAAACTTTTGACTTAACACTATGTGGCGACGATCGTAAAAGATAACACATCTCCGTATATATTACTAATCTCTTTATCGATACAGGAGTAAAATATGATGTTGATAATTATTTCGGAACACCAAACAACACAGCTAAAGGCAAGCTCTGATACCACATGTTAAAATTCGAATACATACACAGAGCCAGCGCAGCGAAAATTAAACAAGGAACGTACCTTCAGCCATGATTGTTCAAGTGTTGTGGAATCGCCTTGTAAAACTTTGACAGAAAATCTAGAGTCTTCTAGCCTAAGACTATCGTTGGATGCCACACTGATGGAGTCACATGCGTATTTATAGGTAGATTAGGGACTCTTAGGCAAATACTTTAGCCCTAGGAACTTTTCCATAAATTATAATTACCCTAGGGACTACTAATATATGATAATTTCTTTCCATCAAAGAAACTGCCATATATGCATAACCACAGAATATTATCTGATATATTATTTCCTTTGGGAGAGAAGGTAAATAATTTATTACTATATATGTGGGCCACACTAGAAATTCTTGAAAATAGGTAATTTTCTTACAGAAATTACCTCAATTGTAGCACTTATTTCTTGACTCCTACGAACAAAGCTATGAACATTGACCACTTTATGGTCCAACGGGATCACCATTCCACCTGATTGGCCTTCTGCTGAAATTTCTATCATGTCTGAGAAGCCAAAAGGGTTGAGCAGTGGAAGATGGTTGTCCATCTTGGTCTCAAGAAGAGTGACCATACTAGGATGGTTTGTATCGACCAAGTCTTTGAAGTTTAACCTACATCTTCATTATTTCCTCCACAAATATTCCATAACATGAATGTGGTGGCTTTGTTCATGTTGAAGGTTTGGTTGTGTATGTACCCAGTCTTCCTAACTCTTGATGCATGCATCAGGGTGGAATAAGAGTCATTGCATGTTGACTAATCGTTGGGTCTGTTGGAGGCCTTATGTCTATTGTGCACTTGTAAAGTGCCATTGGACTGTAGAGAATCTGTCTTTGCTCTTGCATCTTCATGAATAAAAAGACTTTTACTTCGTCGAGGTTTGAATCTTCGACTAGATTTTCTGGTATTAAGTTGACAGGATCCACCCCTTCCTCCATTACTTGTTCCATATGATCTGGATTTTGGTGTAATGGAGGTTGTGGAGGTCCTTGGTTGTTCATGTGGTGTGTGCGTGTTGTGGGCATGTGAATTCTGAGGTTGGTCTAGATGTGAATTCCAAGGGGTGAAGATGGGGTTGATGTTCGTTACAACTTTCGGGGTGAAGAAGGGTAGTTTCAGCGAGTTGTGCTCTGTATTGAGACAAAGTGTGGTGGAAGATTCTATTCCCCCTTCATTGTTGGAGTGAGGTTGGCAGGCATATTTGGAGCAATTTTTTGTAGTACATTGTTTATCCAAATTTGGTTCATATAATTGTTCATCGCAAGACGAATACCTTTCGAGATGAGTTGGGCCAGATGGTGGATGTTTTGTTGTACAATCTTAGTTTCCCTACCCTCCAACATGATGTTGAACGAGATGACATGACCCACCAGGCCCATCTCCACCCATGATAAGGGTTGATGATTTTGTGGTAACGGAGGTTGAATAAGGATTCCTTCGTTTGTTTGGAATCTGATTATGTGGGAGTGGAGTGTTTGACATGACTTGTGTGTTATTCATTCTTTGTAGTTGGATCAGGCTAACTGATATTGCGATTTTTGGCATTATTATTGGATATGGAAGGTTTTATAGTAAATAGTATATTACTCTTAATTAGAAGCTTGAAAGCCAAATGCCAGGTTTTCAATGATTAGGGCCGGGGTTCTATTTGCATGTCATTAGAGTGGGTTAGCATACAGATTTTAATAGGCAGTGGAGGGGATTGGTTTTGGGTTACATGCATGTACATTTGAATTGGCCATTTGTTGTGTAGTAGTCTGCCTTGTTACCATATGTTTTTGCTCAGTGGCCGCATGCAAAGAGTCATGTTCGTTGAAAGTGGAGAGTAATTTACTTCATTACTAAAAATATTTTTATTATTGATAATTTTATTTGGACTGTTTGGTGTTTTTTTTTTTCAAAACCGTGTCTACCTCCTCAAATGGTAAAAAGTTGTTTGTTTTTACTTTATGGTTGGAAGGTTCACCTGAATTTTTTAGAGGTCAAGCACTTAATTACCAGTGTTGGCATAAAAAATGTACATGTCACTGGAGTGCACTGTCTTTGTTGAAACTTTCTTTTTCCTCTGTACGGGACGGAGTGTTGGCCGGCGAAGAAATCTCACGTTCAGAGGATGATGGTGGCGGAGATGAGGATGCTTAGGTGGATGTGCGGGCTCACCAGGTTAGATAAGATTAGGAACGAAGTTATTCGGGAGAAGGTGGGGGTGGCCCCGGTGGATGAGAAGATGCGAGAGGCGAGACTTCGGTGGTTCGGGCATGTGCGGAGGAGAAGCCCCGACGCCCCGGTGAGGAGTTGTGAGCGGCTAGCGGTGGTCGGTGTGAGGCGAGGCAGAGGGAGGCCTAAGAGATACTGGGGAGAGGTAATTAGACAGGACATGGCCAGGATGCGGATTTCCGAGGACATGACCCTTGATAGGAAAGTCTGGAGGTCTAGTATCGGGGTTGTAGGATAGGGGTTTCTAGATTTTTCATACTCATTTCCCGGGGTGTGAGGCGTGGTAGGGCCGCCCATAGATGATTAATTTGTGTTCTCTTTTGGTAGTCATTTCTGGTAGTTACTGTTTTGATATCATTGCATGCTTGTTTCTTTATGATACATATGCATCTTATGTTTAGATAATTTTTATGAGGTGTATGCTGGAGTAACTAATGCGGTTTTGTTTTTTTTGTTTTTTTTTGCCTTTTTTTCATGCGCCGATGGTCGATTGGAAGCATCATCTCTGCCCTCTTGGGTAGAGGTAAGGCCTGTCTACATATTACCCTCCCCAGACCCCACCTGGTAGGAATATACTGGGTTGTTGTTGTTGTTGTTTTCTTTTTCCCTCTGTGGAAAGAGACAGTCTTCCATCCTTCTTCTTTGTTTTTGTTTAACAGAGTTGCTTGGTTGTTGTTCCTTAGCATTGTCTCTTCATTATACTTTATAATGTTTGCATTGTCTCGTGGAATGACCAATGTGACCACATTTATCGCAAAGTAAATTCTCACCTTCGTAGAGTATGTGTTGCTTGTGAGAGCCTATGAGACGAAGAGCGTGACAAGCTTATTTAGAGGGAGTTCAACACATAATCGTGCATATTAGGCCTGCTGAGGTGCATGCATCAATTTTTACAAGTCTACTTATTCTACTTCCAACTTTTTGTAGTATTTCTCCGTCATAAAATTCTGTAGGAAGTTGGGGGATAGAGTAAAGGATTGTTTTGCTTGTATAGCCACAAAATGTGATTTCCAGTGTTGCACGGAGAGGAAGTGTCCAAATATGAATCATGACCCATTTTGAATGAAGTTTTCCATGTTTTCTTCTTTGTTGAAACACACAATATAGTAGTCCTCTCCCGGTGCACTACAAGAAAGAATGGAATTTACAATAACTTTTTTTGTTACCATACATTAGATATTGTTGCGAAAAGTACTTTCGACAGCAACAAAAAAATTATTGCATGCCGTTGCAATAAATGCTGATGGGAAAAGTTTTTTCAACAATAAAAATTGTCATTGCCAGGAATAAGCAAAGACAACAAAAGATTTGATTGTTTCGTGCATAGCCACATGGGAGATTATATAGTATCAACATTACCGGCCACATACTATAAGCATTACTCATTGAACCAAAAGGATTAAAGCCATCTGAAGCAAGCCCAAGCCTTACATTACGTGGATCTAAAGCAAAACTTGGATAATTTTCATCAAAAACTTTCCACGCCAAGGAGTCAGCTGGATGTCGTAAAACTCCATCATCAACTTTCTTATTTTTATGCCATCTCATATCTTCAGAGGTACGTTTTGTCATAAATAATCGTTGTAATCTTGGTATGATAGGAAGTATCTAAGAATCTTTCTAGAAATTCCTTTATTTCTCTTATTCGAATTTTCTGAAGCAACCTCTTCATTAGTATGTTCTCCTTTTTTTACCATCCATCTTTTCTCACCACATTTAGGGCATTGCTCAAGATCCGCGTATTCCTTTTTAAATAAAATACAATTATTAACACATGCATCTATTTTCACATAATCTAAACCCAAGCCTTTAATTATTTTTTGAACTTCATAGATAGAATTCGGGATCACATTTTCTTTTGGTAAAATATCACTCAGTAATTTCAATAAAGAGTCAAATGATGTATTACTCCAGCCATGCAGACATTTCATTTGAAAAAGACGCATTACAAAAGAGAGTTTGGAGAACTTTTCACAATTAGGATATAGCTTTTTCTCTGCATCTTTTAATAATTTATAGAAAATTTTAGCTTATGTATTAGGCTCTTCGCAATTAGACTCGCTATTCTCATAAAACTCATGATTGTTAGTGGAAATACCACGATAAAAGTCATGCAACATTTCAAAAGTGGGAGCATCATCATTCCCTGTATCTGAATCTGTACCAATATTTGTTCCATTATCTGAAGATGAATCTGACTCACCATGATAAATCCACCTATCATATGTCGAATTTATTCCTCGCCTAAGTAAATTTGTCTTTACTTCTTCTTGCGTTTTCCAAAGAACATTGTTACACTTAACACACGGACATTGGATTCTTGCACCAACATTAGGATTAGAAAATGCGAAGTTCAAAAACTGTTCCACACCATTCAAGTATTGAGGTAACGTCCTATTCTTAATGAGTATCCAACTCTTATCCATCATGTACTTACCTACAATAAAATATAAATATCAAATTATATGTTTAACTTTTTCTCTATTTCTTATTATCTATTGTATCTGGAAAACTAGAATAGAGAAAGGCTTAGAAACATAAGCCTTTGAGTTGAACTGAAAAGCCAAATCAATAGAGAAAAATTAGATATTATTGGACAATATTAGGCAAAAAGCTCTAAGGTCTGTTAGAGCTTTAAGCGCAAAGCACAAATAAATCAAGGCTGTAATAAAAAAAAGCGCAAATGGAGAAAAACTACAAATATGTATGTGTTGTTCAAAACTAATATCTACAAGCATGATTGCAAAATATATGGACAAAGAAACTGAAGAAAATTTATGATAAAGTAAAATATTAGTTGTTTAATGTCGCTTCTTTAGGATTGCATCCATTGGCAAGGAAAATTATGCCTTAAAGCTTTGCTAACAATACTGAAGCGCTCACTAAGCGAGGCGAAACATTCAACATGTTTTGAGCCTCGCTTCAGGGCTTAAGCACGCTGTTGATAACACTGAAATAGGCCATTTTACAACAGCTTTACTTCGCCAACCAGTAGAATGGATTGTGATTACATACTTTAATAAAGCTCATATCTCTATATTCATGATAAAGGTTTTTCTAAAGAAGATAGGGCATGGGTAAATTTCTCCAATAGCTTTAACCATAGGTTTTACCATATTCTGTTTCTAATTCTTTACCATGAAACTACGTTTGCTCATATTCCACAAGCCTATGTTTGTGTGCTATTGACTTAAAGGAATTTAATGAATTAGATTTATCACAAAGTATACGATAAAGAAGTATTTCATTCATCACATGAATATGATAAAAGAATCTTGTTAAATATCATAAAGTATATGATAAATTATATTTTCCTCCAATTGAATCTTGTTAAAACTGTTAATGGTACATGGAATTTATTTAAGTTAGGTAACCTATATTTCATGAACTAACATCCAACTAAACAGATAAATCTACGATGTAGAAGATGAGGACGTAGAAACATATCTGTAGTTGCGATTAAAGATTAAATTCTTACCTGTTCCTCTCCGGTCAGCCGCAAAACGAAGAAACAAAGAGAACACAACAGCAGGGACACAGCAGCAGCAGGGACGCAGTAGCAGCAGGGTCGCAACAGCAGAGAGTCCTCTTCAGCAGGGGAGGAGGACGCAACATTAGGGAAGTACAAAAACCTAGCATATCGTTATTAGAGATGGGCTAAAAAAACGGGAAAAGTAATTAAGAGACAAAAAGGTTTGCCGCTTAATTTTTGGCGGAAAATCAAAAGTGACTGCGTATGCCAAAATAATTTTATTGCCAACAAAAAACCTTTTATTGTTGCCAACTGTTTTTATAATTTCACTTTGTTATGTTAAAAGTTTTATTTTTGCAACAATTAAAATTAATTGTTGCCATTTATTACAATTTGGCAACAATGTAACGACCCGGCCCGTCGTTACGGGAATTACCACCCCGTTATGTTGAAATTGTATGTTTTATGCTTTATTATCAATATTAAAGTCTATCGGGTGAGTTAGGAGTGAATTGGATTGAAAATGAGGCATATAGCCTTTGTGAAGGAAACTCGAATAAGGAAAGTCAACCCGGAGTTGACTATTTGGTTAGAGGGCTCGGAATCGGATTCTGATGATTCGGTTAGTTCCGGAAGGTGATTTGTGACTTAGGGGAGCGATCGGAATTGAATTTGGAGGCCCGGTGTAGAAATAGGCTTGAATTGGCTAAGGTTGAATTTTGACGAAATCCGAACGGTAGGTGAGATTTTGATCCGGGAGTCGGAATGGAATTCCGACGGTTGCAGTAGCTTCGTTAGGTGATTTTGGATGTGCCTGCAAAATTTCAGGTCATTCGGATGTCGTTTGGTCGGGTTTTGATGGAATGTGTAATTCGGAAGTTTTGAAGAAACTTAGGCTTGAATCCGTGTGTAATTGGTGATTTTGATGTTTAGGATGGTGTTTTTATGATTGGAACAAGTTCGTATCGTGTTTTGGAGTATGTTGGTGGTGTTTGTTGGGGTCCCGGGGGCCTCGGGATGATTTCGGACCATCAATCGGGCATTTTTGGAACTTGGAAGTCTGCTGTAAATTGCAGGTTACTGCCCGGGCATTTTAGCCTTCGCGTTCGCGTGGAATGGGCCGCGTTCGCGAAGGCCAGGCTGATCAATGCATCGCGTTCGCGATCAGGTGCGTCGCGTTCGCGTAGGCCAGGAGCCTTGTGCTTCGCGATCGCGTTCCCTGGGGTCGCGTTCGCGTAGGCCGGATGGAGGGAATCATCGCGTTCGCGTGACTGGGAGTCGCGAACGCGTAGAAGGAATTTAGGCGGCTGGGAGTTTGAGCATCGCGAACGCGTGGTTGGCGTCGCGTTCGCGAAGGGTAACTGGAGGCCGAGCATCGCGAACGCGTGAGAGCTCACGCGAACGCGTAGAGCAAATTGCTCTGGCAGTGAATTTATATCACAGAACAGAGGGCTCACGGGTTTCACACCCCAAAACATAATTTTGAGCCCTAGAGAGAAGAAATCACGGGAGATTGCCGGGATTTCATCGGAGATTCGTCGGAGGTAAGTTTTGTGGCTTAATTACATCATTTTAACATGAAATCCTTGGTTAAATTTCTGTAAATGGAAGATTAAATGTGGGTTTGAGCCCTAAGCCTAAATTGAAGAAAAACACCGATTTGAGTGGGCAAACGGAGTCCGATTTTGGTAAATTTTATATGTATGGACTCGTGGCGAGACGAGGGTTCCAGAAATGTGAATTTCGTAAATTTTCGGAATGTGGGCCCGGGGCTCGGGTTTTGACAACTTTGGGAATTTTGATGTAAATTGAGTTGTATTGATTGGGTGTCGTCCCATTGGCCTAATTTGTTGTGTTTCTACTGTATTTGATCAGATTCTACGCGTACGGAGCTTGATTCTCGTGGCAAGGGCATTGCGGAATAGTCGTCGTGCTGTATTGAGGTGAGTAATAGATGTGGGTGATGACCAGCGGGTTCGAAACCCCGGTATACCACTTTGTGACGCTGTATAGCGGCGAGACACGCACACTCTTGAGAGTGCGGGGTCGATCATGAACTGGAGACTACATATTAGTCCAACCTGTTGATACCGTATTATTGGCTATTCTAGAGCCGTCGAACCTCCTTCTCGGATGGTTGCATATATATATACTGTAATGATGGCCACTCTTGAGCCGAGGAACCCCCTTCTTGGGCGGTTGAGTATACATGTGGGCCGTGAGCCAGTTATTGGATCCCGCGAGGATCGTTATCATTGTCTTATCACATAGACATGCTAGTTTACTACTAGTCCGCGGCTATTTTTGTTATTATGCTAATTCCAATCTCTGGAACTTGATATTACTGTTTTCCAACTGAAAAATGATAAAAGAGTTTTCAAAAACTACTTTTGAGCCTGCGAGGTTGTATCTGCATATTAGCTGACTAGTAGTGGATCGGGCTGCACGCCGCAGCGAGATATATGTTGGATCGGACTGCACGCCGCAGTGATATCTCTATGAGATGTGCTTGGGCTGTAGGAGCCCCTCCGGAGTCTGAACCCCCACGGTGAGCACGGGTACCCAAAATTGGAGTCGGGCTACACGCCGTAGCGGTCATATCATGCATTGCATTGCATTTAGCTACATCCTGCTAGCTGTTATGCTATTTATTGGTATTTGTTGGTACAGGTACAGTGAAGATTGATTCTATGACAGGGTAGCCGATTATAGCTTTACATAGTGCTTTATTGCGGATTTCTTATCTGCGCTGTCTTACCCTTGTTTATTACCACTGAGTCTGGCAGTACTCATTTTACTCCCCGCACCTTGTGTGCAGATCCAGGTACCTCTCAGCAGTGATCCAGTAGCTGTGCGAGGCGACGTTTGTGGATATTCGAGGTAGCCGCAGAGTCCGCAGGACCCGACATCCCTTCCTACTGTCTTTGGATTTTGTATTGACATTTCTTTCCGCACTTGGTATTTTGTAAACCCTTATACACTCATGTTCAGTAGAGGCTCATGACTCTTGACCCTTGGTCTATGGGAGTTAATGTATTATGGGACTTGGTTCCCCGTTTTCAGTATATGTATCACTATTATTTTGTGAATTAATATGCCTAAATGGGTTAAAGTGAGCTTCTAGCTCCGTGGTTGATATTGATTGGTCAGACTGGCTTAGCAATGTGCTGGGCGCCATCACGACCGGATTTGGGGTCGTGACAAACAATAATATAGTTGTTTTACTAGGCCTCATGAGTCTTGAGCCGGTTAGTAGAGTCTTGTGGATCGGTACGGGGACCCCTGTACTTATCCTCGGGAGGCTGCGAACCTTTAGGAAACACTTCACATTTCTTGGAATTCTTATCGTGCGCACTTGATTCAGCTTGAGATATAATTTTGAAATTCCTTCCGCACGTCTGTGTACGCATCGAGCGCTCAGTAATGTAATTGCCTTATGGCTTGTGATTTCCCCGAACGAGGGGCGAGATATAATCTCGGTGAGTTCATGTTGGGCCAGTCAGGATGACTTGAGGCTGGACCTTGTTTATGACTTGAGCATTGAGGTGCCGATTTTGTGAGTGGTGGCAATAGATAATGTATTGAGGGTTTGAAACCCCGTATTTGCACTATACAGTGTTGTGCTGAGAGGGAATACGCGTCATGTGACGAGCGTGGTGGTATTGTGACTGGGGATTTGGACTTGATCCTTCCCAATTGATAAATTACTGTGTAAAGTGACTAAGACTGGGCTTATATCTATGTACTCGGTCTAGTAACCATGTTTGGGGCCTTGTGCCGATCTGTAGAGTATTATGGAAGGTTTACTAATGGATGAGTTGTTAATTGTTCGACTCTTATCTAAACTGTTGTGTAGCCCCGAGCTATGGGCGTGGTGAATATTTATCATATCTCGTAATTGGATGGTAAAATGCCTTATTTGTAGTGGAACAAGTTTAAACTCAGGAAGACTAAAGTGATTTTGCTATGTGTATCCTGGTGGAAGGTATTGTGATGAAATGCTAAATTGAGAAAGAGGTATGTGGATTGATTCTCATGTGTAATTGAAATGTAGTTGATATGTGTTATGATTCGAGCAGGTACAACGCATGTTCGTGTACCAATTATGATAATATGAATTGTGTAGTATTGAGATTTAATGTTGTTGAAATACATTGTGATGTCTTGTTGAGCTGTGAATGTATTGCTAGGATGGTTTTGGTGATTCTCTGGCAGGTGGATAGGCCAATTTACAAAGGGAACTCTGCCGAAATTTTTGGAAAAATTCGGGACTTAGAAAAGATTTTGTCACCTAAAGAGGGGGCGTAACTGTTGTGTGTGAATGAATGCAAGAATTGCAAAAGAGTTAATATTTCTGATGATTCGAATCTCCGCCGAAGCTTGTAAATGACTTGAGTTTAATATCATACTAACATTTCGGCATCACTTGAGTAATACTGATATGAGTAGTTGAAAGTGCTTTGATGAATGGCTTCGAGCTAAGTTGGGGAGGTTGCTATTGATTAACTGATTGCACTATTGTGTGCTATGTTGATTCTGTCTCTAAGTATGTTGGGAAAATTCTGATAAAGGTTATGGTGCTTCGTAGATGTGAAGAAATACTAGGGTATTTTGAACTGAGGTTGGTAAGGAATGCTTGGTGTATAGAAAAGAGTGATAGCTAATAGTATCCGTATGTAATCATGATCTGCAGTGTCAGAATTCTAATAAGGCACGAGTGGTTCTGTTCAATAAGACAGTTGAATTACAGCTGAATAAGGATGACTGACGCCCGAGAATTGTTTACGGTGTTCAAGATTTTACTTGTAACAGCCGGGTGTCTCAAAATTGTACATGTGGCTAAAGATGGTGGTTTCGTTAGAAGAGATCGGTACTTGTGTTATATTATGTGAATGAAGGGATTCTATGTAATCCGTATTGGAAGGTAATGATAACGAATTCAAATCGCAAGAGGTTCTTCAAAATAAAGTATTGTAGGATGTGATCCTTCTGGAAATTTGAGAGAGTATTCAGTGGCCTATATGTCTCAGACCGTGTGGTCTTATGTACGAGTCTCGTGTGGAATGAGTTCATGTGTTATGGTGCTACGGTAGTGGCTAATATTAAATCAAAGATGAATCAGAAAGGAAACTGGGTAAATGGAACAACTTGTTAATAAACCGAAGCGGTATGATAAAGAATACGACTAATTCTTGGTATGTGGTTGAAGTAAGGAGTCTTGCAGATATTGTGCAATAAAGCTTTTGAGTGTTGGCAGTCGTGTAACCCGAGATGAGTATATTCCTATCGATATGCGAAGCGTGGAATGTGTAATGAGTTTCTTCTATATGGGATCACGAAAGTCCTTGACTAGTTGAGTGCGCCAATGCTGAGGCGGAGGAAAGGGATATGAATTTTCATGTTGTCTTAGTGTGATATGGTATACACGATGTGTTATGGAAAGTTGATAATGGTATATTCTAGGTTTTGAGATCAGTTCATAATATATGGAAAGTCAATAAAATTATTTAGCAGCGCGGGCGGCTGCAGGTGATTTAAAGAATCGATCTTTCTGGTGACTAAAGAAAATGGTACTGCTATTCTAGTAATTTGGCGGGGTATATGGTCCAAAAGGACAAGGTAATGTAAACTGATAATATCCAGTGGTATGGTTGTATTCTCTTGTTGGATCGCCTGTAATAATTGAGTCGTTGATGGCATAGTGAAATTCCTGAATGGCTTTCGTGGTATGAATGGACGCTTGATGTGCGTTATGTATTCGTACGGTGGAGTACGGAATCAAGCATAGTGATTCATGTGTTATATATGTGTTGGAGACTTGAAGTTCTCGTTAGTCCGCCTATGCGGTGGTTGAATATCATGTGTATCGACACTGTTTTGTGATTATCGAAAATTAGAAGCTCTAGTGGCTTTTTCTCTCGGCTTGAGATGACGAATTTGGATTATGATACTTGATTGCTGGCTGGTCATCATTGGGCCAGGTTATCTAGACTAATGTGATATAGACTATGATGGTATGGCACAAATTGTGTAGCAGAGTGCATCAGAGTATGCTCCAGCGGGGTAGTTGTACCTCAGGACCAGCAGACGGCTGGTGGGTATTGCTTGTTCGGTTGGGCCTTCGTGGCGGATATCAGTGCAGAGGTTTCTATCGTTGATTTGGTTCTGGTATTGAGTAACTTTGTCGGATGCGGTTCTTATGGCCAAACTTGAGGCTATATATGTTTATTATGATGAGCAACTTGACTCGACGCGTATTCATTTGACGAGGGTTACTTGGATCGGGTGGCACGCCGCCACAGGTATGGTATCTAGATCGGGTGGCACGCCGCCACGGGTATGTCATTGGAGCGGGTTGCACGCCGCAACAGTGTAATGTGAAAATAGAGTTAGTTATATGTTACCTGGTATACAATACTTCCTGGCTTCTGAGGAAAAGTCCGTATTGAGTATCGCTTGGCGAATGGCACATCGGTTGTGTCCTTTCGGGATTTGATAGCATACGTTAATTGTTTCACCGTGGGTGAGGTTGATTGCTTGGGTTCAGACCTAAATATGTGTGTGGCTGATCGTTTTGAGCTTAGTGGCTTGAGGTGCTTCATGAGTAATAACGTGGGGATAGAATCACGAATCGTGGCAAGGCCACGTGATGTTATGACCTCTCGAGGAGGATTCAGGTACTTTATTTCTATAATACGAGACGCGATCTCAGTTCTATATTATGATGGCACAGAGGGATTAAATTGCAGCTCTATTTGCTGGAGACAGTTGTCATGATTTGAGCTGTCATGATTCGAGTGTGTGCGGACGTTTCTATTGGAGCCTATGTTGTGCTCGTTGCGGCTTAGGCCGGTGCTTGAGATGACTTATCACCAGTGCGATGTGTTATAATCGAAATGGTCGTTGGAGCCAATAATGAATGTGAGTATATGTGATTTTAGTTGGTTAGAAAGGTAATACCGAGATTTGGGTCCGAAATCTATTGTGGTATCAGTTAAAAGTGAAATGGATTCATGAATGGTTGACCTGAGAGATGGGTTCGATATATCGCGTGTCTGGTTGCCGTGGGCATGATATGGAGGTGTTGGAATAATACTCTATCTAATGAAAGAGGTTTTCAGCTAGTATTTGGTGATTGTGGCCAGTTGTTGTGATTAGAGACTATCGTCTCGAGTGATTGGGTTGTTTGACACATCATATGATCTCACCCGGAGTGGTGAGTATGGCTTATTGCAGTGGATTCTAGTGTATCCTGAGTACATGAATGGGATTAGCAATTGGTATATGATTTCAGAAAGTGCAATGTGGTTTATGGTTAAGATGGTCTGTGAGATTTCAGCTGTATGGTGTTTTCGGACTTGCGTGAGATAGGGTGACGTATGATCGCCCGAATATATGCTGGGTAAGGTCATTCAGCTATTGAGTTGCTTCTAGTACCACTCCGGTACGCTCGAGGACGAGCGTTTGTTTAAGTTGGGGAGAATGTAACGACCCGGCCCGTCGTTACGGGAATTACCACCCCGTTATGTTGAGATTGTATGTTTTATGCTTTATTATCAATATTAAAGTCTATCGGGTGAGTTAGGAGTGAATTGGATTGAAAATGAGGCATATAGCCTTTGTGAAGGAAACTCGAATAAGGAAAGTCAACCCGGAGTTGACTATTTGGTTAGAGGGCTCGGAATCGGATTCCGATGATTCGGTTAGTTCGGAAGGTGATTTGTGACTTAGGGGAGCGATCGGAATTGAATTTGGAGACCCGGTGTAGAAATAGGCTTGAATTGGCTAAGGTTGAATTTTGACGAAATCCGAACGGTAGGTGAGATTTTGATCCGGGAGTCGGAATGGAATTCCGACAGTTGCAGTAGCTTCGTTAGGTGATTTTGGATGTGCCTGCAAAATTTCAGGTCATTCGGATGTCGTTTGGTCGGGTTTTGATGGAATGTGTAATTCGGAAGTTTTGAAGAAACTTAGGCTTGAATCCGTGTGTAATTGGTGATTTTGATGTTTAGGATGGTGTTTTTATGATTGGAACAAGTTCGTATCGTGTTTTGGAGTATGTTGGTGGTGTTTGTTGGGGTCCCGGGGGCCTCGGGATGATTTCGGACCATCAATCGGGCATTTTTGGAACTTGGAAGTCTGCTGTAAATTGCAGGTTACTGCCCGGGCATTTTAGCCTTCGCGTTCGCGTGGAATGGGCCGCGTTCGCGAAGGCCAGGCTGATCAATGCATCGCGTTCGCGATCAGGTGCGTCGCGTTCGCGTAGGCCAGGAGCCTTGTGCTTCGCGATCGCGTTCCTGGGGTCGCGTTCGCGTAGGCCGGATGGAGGGAATCATCGCGTTCGCGTGACTGGGAGTCGCGAACGCGTAGAAGGAATTTAGGCGGCTGGGAGTTTGAGGAGTCGCGAACGCGTAGAAGGAATTTAGGCGGCTGGAGGCCGAGCATCGCGAACGCGTGAGAGCTCACGCGAACGCGTAGAGCAAATTGCTCTGGCAGTGAATTTATATCACAGAACAGAGGGCTCACGGGTTTCACACCCCAAAACATAATTTTGAGCCCTAGAGAGAAGAAATCACGGGAGATTGCCGGGATTTCATCGGAGATTCGTCGGAGGTAAGTTTTGTGGCTTAATTACATCATTTTAACATGAAATCCTTGGTTAAATTTCTGTAAATGGAAGATTAAATGTGGGTTTGAGCCCTAAGCCTAAATTGAAGAAAAACACCGATTTGAGTGGGCAAACGGAGTCCGATTTTGGTAAATTTTATATGTATGGACTCGTGGCGAGACGAGGGTTCCGAAATGTGAATTTCGTAAATTTTCGGAATGTGGGCCCGGGGCTCGGGTTTTGACAACTTTGGGAATTTTGATGTAAATTGAGTTGTATTGATTGGGTGTCGTCCCATTGGCCTAATTTGTTGTGTTTCTACTGTATTTGATCAGATTCTACGCGTACGGAGCTTGATTCTCGTGGCAAGGGCATTGCGGAATAGTCGTCGTGCTGTATTGAGGTGAGTAATAGATGTGAGTGATGACCAGCGGGTTCGAAACCCCGGTATACCACTTTGTGACGCTGTATAGCGGCGAGACACGCACACTCTCGAGAGTGCGGGGTCGATCATGAACTGGAGACTACATATTAGTCCAACCTGTTGATACTGTATTATTGGCTATTCTAGAGCCGTCGAACCTCCTTCTCGGATGGTTGCATATATATATATATATATTGTGATAATGGCCACTCTTGAGCCGAGGAACCCCCTTCTTGGGCGGTTGAGTATACATGTGGGCCGTGAGCCAGTTATTGGATCCCGCGAGGATCGTTATCATTGTCTTATCACATAGACATGCTAGTTTACTACTAGTCCGCAGCTATTTTTGTTATTATGCAAATTCCAATCTCTGGAACTTGATATTACTGTTTTCCAACTGAAAAATGATAAAAGAGTTTTCAAAAACTACTTTTGAGCCTGCGAGGCCGTATCTGCATATTAGCCGACTAGTAGTGGATCGGGCTGCACGCCGCAGCAAGATATATGTTGGATCGGACCGCACGCCGCAGTGATATCTCTATGAGATGTGCTTGGGCTGTAGGAGCCCCTCCGAGTCTGAACCCCCACAGTGAGCACGGGTACCCAAAATTGGAGTCGGCTACACGCCGTAGCGGTCATATCATGCATTGCATTGCATTTAGCTACATCTGCTAGTTGTTATGCTATTATTGGTATTTGTTGGTACAGGTACGGTGAAGATTGATTCTATGACAGGGGTATTCGATTATAGCTTTACATAGTGCTTTATTGCGGATTTCTTATCTCGCGTCTGTCTTACCCTTGTTTATTACCACCGAGTCCGGCGATACTCATTTTACTCCCCGCACCTTGTGTGCGGATCCGAGTACCTCTCATCGGTGATCCAGTGGCTGTGCGAGGCGACGTTTGTGGATATTCGAGGTAGGTGCAGAGTCCGCAGGACCCGATATTCCTTCCTACTTGTCTTTGGATTTTGTATTGACATTTCTTTCCGCACTTGGTATTTTGTAAACCCTTATACACTCATGTTCGGTAGAGGCTCATGACTCTTGAACCCTTGGTCTATGGGAGTTAATGTATTATGGGACTTGGTTCCCCGTTTTCAGTATATGTATCACTATTATTTTGTGAATTAATATGCCTAAATGGGTTAAAGTGAGCTTCTAGCTCCGTGGTTGATATTGATTGGTCAGGCTGGCTTAGCAATGTGCTGGGCGCCATCACGACCGGATTTGGGGTCGTGACAAACAATAATATAGTTGTTGCTAGAACGTTGTTGTTATTTCTAAAAATTTTAAGTTTATTATCTAAACCATAGAATATGGCAACAAAATTAACATATTTAGCAACAAGAAAATTTTGTTGCGAAAAAATCTATGCTATAGCAACAATTTTATCGAGTTGTTGTCACTTATCCATTTTAGCCAACAATATTTTAATTGTTGCTAAAACATTATTGCAAATTCCATACTTTCTTGTAGTGGTGGAAACAACTCTGAAGGTTTCCAAAGCTCAATTAATTTTCTTTTCAAAATTCGTGAAGGATTTTTTTTTTTTTGCCTGGTAGGTTAACTAGTTTTGCACACGTGCGTTGCACGTATATCCATGTTAATAAATATAAACTTAAAAAAAATATTAATAATATCAAACAGAATGTGTGATGAGTAACAAAAAATTTGAACAAAAAAATGTTTGATATCATCTAAACCAATGAAGTATTGCTATTATATAGGTACGACGAATGAGATTAATATCGATGTTATTAGGTACAATCATGTGATATGATTGTATCTCACCTAATACTTCTTTATAGACAATGTTTTTAGTATATAATTCTAACGTTTCGATTGTGTTTTCATCATCAAAACTCTTGATATTTATATAATTTCTAATTAATTCGCTATGTGTATATGCAATAACCATATTATCCCGTGTGACTTATTGAAAATTTTATGTCAACAAGACAATGAGTTTATAAGTGTACATTAACAGAAATAGAATTAAATATAATTTAACATTACTCTTCTAGAATCATATTAATGATTGGCTGTATTCTATTTAAACATCTTTTTCTAAAGCATTAGTTAAAATCACTAAATAGACAGTAATATTAATTGTGCTTACCTAAAGAATAATATTAAACAAAATGAATCAGAAAAAGTAAGTACACACTCCCACCAATGTTATTAAGGAGTTGGTTATTGAGAGAACAAAAGAATGGAAATGCAATATCACAAAGTGAAAATTAACCTAGCACTCAATAGTTACGATCTTTAGAAAATTCAATTTCCCAGCCATACAAAATGACATTTGGCTAAAGGAATTCCTAAAAAAATTCAAAATAAGTCTTATGCGCATAAATTGTTGCATCAAATGTTTCATATAACTCCAACAAATTCGAATGCCATCTTCAGATAAAACTATAAATATTTATAAAATTTGGTGTTCTATACTATTTTAGAATAATTAAATATGATTTTAAAGATATGATGAATGTAGCAAAAGTAGCCACCTCCCAAATATTTTCCAAAAAAACAAACTCCTTCAACTTAGAAATAAAAATCTTGATAAAAAAAAAATGATATATACACACATACATGCTTTTTGCAACAAATTATATTCCAATGCAGGTTTGATTAATTATCTAGGATTTCTTTTACTGTAATCTACAACCAAAAAGAAAAAAGCAAAAAATCAAGAAAATAAGAAAAAAAAAAGGGAAAGAAAACTTTCGGAAGAAAGGAAGAAGTTATAAGCTAGAAGCTTCTCTCTTAATGGATTCCCTCTAATGCTTTTCCATGTAAAGAGAACCTACAATAAAAAAAAGATTGGGTATTATAGTGCAGCTGATAAAAAATTAGTAAAATAAAGCTTTATACTATGGGTTGTGGTCCTTCTTCGAACTATGCGTGAATGCGTGATGATCCTTCTTCGAACTATGCGTGAATGCGTGATGGTGCCCGAACAACTCTTTTGTTCATACATTGCTTCTGCTGGAGTGATAACATGTGATGCTATCTAAATTATAATTACTTGTTAGGAGTAGTAAGTTTGTTGATTATCTTCTATTCCTAATTAGGTGGAATCACAAAAGGAAAATATATATAAAATAAAAAGAATAAAAACAATATTTCAAGGCCCTCCCTCTAGTACAAAGCATTAAATAATTAATTTGTACCATAAGATAAAATAACGGAACATGAAAGAGAGAACATGCAAATAACAAAAACAAAATATGGGAATTTACCATGGGCAACTGGTAGAAAGAAATGGAACAGATGTTACAAAAGAAGAGGAGGAACCTAACTGAATATAAATGACTCTAGGAGGTGCAAAGGCAATTTGATAGTAACAAATATAATATTTATTGTAGCACTTTAGTATTGTGTATGTTAATATACTTACCACTTAGCTCATACATTGTACAATAATTTGAGATTTATTTACTGATTTAGAGGGTAGATTTAAATGGTAATTGTGTCTTTAACTTTTAAAGGATAGTTTAGTAAAATAATAATACAATAAAGTCTTCGTACTTATAATATAGTATGATTATGAGAGAGAATCTCTATGGGTAGTGTCACACCTTCTTTTTTACGATGTCCCAATTATCTACTATTACACCCCGGAAAGGGATATAACAATAGTAGTGGGGAAGGAGTTTTTCCAATTAAAGGACATTCGGAACTGGATTTTATTTATTAATTTTAAGAGTCGCCACTTGGGAAACTAATGGTGTCCCAAGTCACCGGTTTAATCCTGAACCGAGGAAATTATGACTCTATTTAACAGTCCGCGAAACTAGAAATCCGGATAAGGAATTCTGTTAACCCAGGAGAAGGTGTTAGGCATTCCCGAATTCCGTGGTTCTAGCATGGTCGCTCAACTGCCGTATTTGTTATATTTGATTTCCTTGTATGCTTCAGTTTCAAATATTATTATCCCGCTTATGTTAATTTTAGGATTTGCGAAGTCGTGAAAACGCATTTTTAAGTCACACTGCAACCAGTACGCCTGCGACTTTAATGCATTTCAGCTTCGCCAGGATTGGGATTTGGGTCACATAAATGTGCACCCGTATTAGGAATGTATATTTATTATAAATAGTGCCCTAAGGTATCTACGTCTTGTTAATTTGGGAAAGACCGTAGAATTCGCTAAACAGTTCTTCCGAATCTAGAATTTTATATTGAAACTTATTTGAGGGCCCCACAATTAAGTATTTGATGTTTGGTGAGGCTATCTCTATTTTGTTAAGGTCCAATTCTAAATAACTACATTTTCTATTTTTTTGTTTTTCGTCCTAATATGTAACTGTTTCAGTTTTATTTTTGTAATACTATATGCAGGAGTCCAGGCCATATTTATCATTGGGCCTGGACTTTGAACTGGCTTACTAGTCTGCGGTCGAATTTAGCTGGGTCACTAAGGCCCAGCACTTGTCTCTTCTTATTTTTATAGGCTTAATCGTCATCTTATACTGATCAGGGCCTAAGTTTGTGACTGGGACTAGATCTTTCACATTCAGAGCCAAACATGACATAACTATCATTTTGATAATATCAGATACATCAATCCAAAATCATAATTTGTATTACTGATTTTAATGTTTTAGGATAGGGAATTAGCTACTTAATTAGCGAAACCCAATACTTAAGTCACTATTATGGAATTAATCATTTCTATTATTTTCGTTCAATCAAAGAAAACAAATTATTCTAGTTGAAATAAGAAGTTCAAACTTTATTATCAAATTACAGAATTACAAAATGAATTTTTATAGCTATATCAACTTGAGATAACAGTATACAATTCTGAAATTCAGAAGCTACTCACGCTTCTAGTGTTAACCAATTCGAATTCAAAACTGGATCCCTAAAAAGCGTCTAGGAGTTTGTACTTAAAGTTCGATTCATAACAATTTCAGATTCATATGGTTTAACTGTGATTTTACCAGTTCTATCCTTAATTTTACGTGATCGCCTATTTAATCTACTATTTATGTCACCGTCATTGTTACTAATTTTGAGGTATAGAATCTAATCTAATGATTATTACAACCCAATCCTAATAGAATTATAGTAATCTAGAATTACAACTACATAACTAATTAGAAGTACGAAAATAATTAGCTAAAACAAGATGATAATTTTATTTCTTCAACAGCCTTTCATATACAGCTCCAGGTCATAGTAATGTGTACCTGATTAAAATGATAAACCAATGAGTCTAGAGTTGGAGAAGAATAATAATCAGCAATAGCAACAACGATATAGCAACATCAGTCAAATGAATCAACACAGCAACATCTATCAAAACTTCAGAATATAGAACCTAGCAAATCACCCAAGCAAAATTGGAAAACCCAACAAAGTCGAAATAAACCAGTGAAGAAAACGACCCAACAGAGATTCCCCAGAATAACACTTGAGTTAATCAGCTTTCTAATTTTTGAACTTGAAAATCTGGACCTAATTTCTAAATTTTCAAAATCCAGTCCTCTAAATGTGTGGAACCCCTTTTTCAGGCTTATTAGAAGCCTATTTATAGAGGTATTTGGGGAGGGGGGGGATTTCAAATAAAATAATTATATTTCCCTCCCCTCATTATTTCAATTAATTACATTCTGGTCTACTAAAGATGTATCGAACTGCCTTCAGACCCTTGCTAGAAGGTTCTCGGCAGTTCTATTAGGTTCTATTATGTGTGTTTTACCCAATTGTCCCCACTTGCTAAGGTTTATTTCATTAATGCCTTTTAACTCTACCCAGTATACCCTTTATTATCTGGGTAATTTCAGAAAACCAAGCAACAATGTCATTTATATCCCCACAGGCTCTATGTAATCTATAGAAATGCCATTTATTATTCCCCATTTTACCCCTTTCATTTATGTGTATTTATCCGACCTACATTAGGTTTGTCAAGACGTGGGTGATTTGAATGTATTTAACATATAGCACCCTAAGACTTGTTTTAACAAATAACCAATCTCATACTATAGACTATTTCAATGTTAGCCCTTTTTTTACAAAGATAGCCACTAATCAAAACTCATACTGTGTTAACAAACATAGCCACAAAAGCCCTTACACATATGACCTAAATACACATAAGCACTCAAAAGTTCAGAAGAAACTAATACACGAATCAAGTTGCAAATATGTCACGACCCCAAATCCGGTCGTGATGGCGCCCAGCACATTGCTAAGCCAGCCTGACCAATTAATAACAATAACGGAGCTAGAAGCTCTCTTTAACCCATTTAAGCAAATTAATTCAAGAAATAACAGCGATACATGTAACGAAAACGGGGAACCAAGTCCCATAATACATTAACTCCCATAGACCAAGGGTCAAGAGTCATGAGCCTCTACTGAACATGAGTGTATAAAGGTTTACAAGATACCAAGTGCGGAAAGAAATGTCAATACAAAATCAAAAGACAGTAGGAAGGAATATCGGGTCCTGCGGACACTGCAGCTACCTCGTATATCCCACAGATGTCGCCTCGCACAGCTACTGGATCACTGCTGAGAGGTACCTGGATATGCACACAAGGTGCAGGGAGTAAAATGAGTACTGCCAGACTCAGTGGTAATAAACAAGGGTAAGACAGCGCGGATAAGAAATCCGCAATAAAGCACTATGTAAAGCTATAATCAGCTACCCTGTCATAGAATCAATCTTCACTGTACCTGTTCCAACAAATACCAATAAATAGCATAACAGCTAGGAGATGTAGCTAAATGCAATGCAATGCATGATATGACCGCTACGGCGTGTAGCCCGACTCCAATTTTGGGTACCCGTGCTCACTGTAGGGGTTCAGACTCCGGAGGGGCTCCTACAGCCCAAGCACATCTCATAGAGATATTCCTGCGGCGTGCAGTCCGATCCAACATATATCTCGCTGCGGCGCGCGGCCCGATCCACTACTAGTCAGCTAATATGCAGATACAGCCTCGCAGGCTCAAAAGTAGTTTTTGAAAACTCTTTTATCATTTTTCAGTTGGAAAACAGTAATATCAAGTTCCAGAGATTGGAATTAGCATAATAACGAAATAGCTGCGGACTAGTAGTAAACTAGCATGTCTATATGATAAGACAATGATAACGATCCTCGCGGGATCCAATAACTGGCTCACGGCCCACATGTATACTGCAACCATCCGAGAAGGAGGTTCGACGGCTCTAGAATAGCCAATAATACAGTATCAACAGGTTGGACTAATATATAGTCTCCAATTCATGATCGACCCCGCACTCTCGAGAGTGTGCGTGTCTCGCCGCTATACAGCGTCACAAAGTGGTATACCGGGGTTTCGAACCCGCTGGTCATCACCCACATCTATTACTCACCTCGATACGGCGCGACGACTACTCCGCAATGCCCTTGCCACGAGAATCAAGCTCCGCACGCGTAGAATCTGATCAAATACAGTAGAAACACAACAAATTAGGCCAATGGGACGACACCCAATCAATACAACTCAATTTACATCAAAATTCCCAAAGTTGTCAAAACCCGACTTTCGGTACGCTTGTCGAAAAATTACAAAAGTCGCATATTCGGAACCCTCATCTCGATACGAGTCTAAGCATATCAATTTTACCAAATTCGGACTCCATTTGCCCATTCAAAACCTTGATTTTCTAAAGTTCAAGCCTAGGGCTAAATCCTCCATAAATTACCCCAAATTCCTCCATTTTCATGATATAATTGCATAATATTACCAATACTAATCATAGTTTAAGTCCATAGTTGATTACCCGATGATTTCCCTTGAATTTCTCTTCAAAATCGCCCAAATCGCCTCTAAAGCCGAGACCCAAATGTGTGAAATGTTTCTGAAATTTTTCTAACTTCTGATACACTTAACTCACAGCGATTTTCGCTTCTGCGGATAAAATTCCGCCCCCGCGGAACCGCTTCTGCGACCTTTTGGTCGCTTCTGCGAACCCAGCCCCTTTAGGCCATTTCCGCACCAGCGATCAAGGAACCGCCCCTGCGCATCCGCTTCTGCGGAAATTAGTCCGCTTCTGCGGAATGATCCGCTTCTGCGACCAAGAGTCCGCTCCTGCGGACTCGCCTCCGCGATCAAACATCCGCTTCTGCGGATTTTCCCAAGACGGCTCAAGACCGCTTCTGCGATCGCCCACTCGCTTCAGCGAAGCCGCTCCTGCGGGCCAGGCTCCGCTTCAGCGGTCTATCCCGCTTCCGCGCCTTCTTGTCCGCTCCTGCGGACTCGCTCCTGCGCCCCCATTTCCGCAGGAGCGAAAACCACAGAACCAGAACACAAGTCTGCAATTTTCCACATTTTTCTCCCGTTTAACCATCCGAAAACACCCCGAGGCCCCCGGGACCCCAACGAAAACCACCAACATACCCCAAAACACGATACGAACTTGTTCAAATCATAACAACACCATCCTAAACATTAAAATCACCAATTACACACGGATTCAAGCCTAAATTCCTTCAAACATTCCGAATTACACAATCAATCAAAAACCCGACCAAACAACGTCCGAATGACCTGAAATTTTGCAGGCACATCCAAAATCACCTAACGGAGCTACTGCAACTGTCCGAATTCCATTCCGACTCCCGGATCAAAATCTCACCTACCGTTCGGATTTCGCCAAAATTCAACCTTAGCCAATTCAAGCCTATTTCTACACCGGGCCTCCAAATTCAATTCCGATCGCTCCCCTAAGTCACAAATCACCTCCCGGAACTAATGGAATCATCAGAATCCGATTTCGAGCCCTCTAACCAAATAGTCAACTCCAGGTTGACTTTCCTTATTCAAGTTTCCTTCACAAAGGCTATATGCCTCATTTTCAATCCAATTCACTCCTAACTCACCCGATAGGCTTTAACACCGATATAAAATCATAAAACATGTATTTACAACATAACGGGGTGGTAATTCTCGTGACGACGGGCCGGGTCGTCACAAAATATAACCAATTTCATGTTATTTTGCACAAATAACCCTAATAACGAATTAACTTCCAATTAATCAGAACTCAAAGGAGAATTTTGATAATGGTTGAATTCCAATCCATTAAAACCCAATCGAGACAGAATAATGAGCAATCACATAAAGCTAGCATATTTAACATTTGATTCAGGAGCAGTTACTGTCAAAAACTTAGAAATACTCAGATGACTTCAGGCATTCAGAAGATCCAAGGCAAGTATGAATCAAGATACAAAGATATAGATAGAAAGTACACGTAGAATAAGTTTCAAGTTCTCGGCATGATAGTCATGTGAAACAGTTAACAGAACAAGGTTCAAAAACCAAAGATAAAAAGAATCATGTTTCAGAGAAGATGAATCAACTAAGAAACGAGGGGTAGGGTACTTTGCTTTAGGCTTTTTCCTTTTCTTTTCTTTTTTATTTTTCTTTTCTTCTTATTCTTCTTATCTCTTCGCTTTCTTCATTTTCTTGATCATCTGAGACCTTTAGAGACGGTTGGTCTCTGGAGTGTTAGATTTCCATAAAGGTCGTTAAGGTTTGCTTTTGGGTGTAAGAGAAGGGATATGAGGCTATTAGGGTGATGTTTTGGGGTGGGATCTATTTTTGGTACTCCCCGGAGTAGGGTTCCGGCGAGAATTTTTTGCTTATTCGAGAAGTTTGGGGTAGATTCGAAGAAAGCCACTTGGGTGGGGTGAAAGATCGCTTAAAGACGGTCCTGGGGTGTTAATTTGGTGACCTGTCTCATACTTGGGGGTGGTCGCCGGCTAGGGTTCCGGCGACCTGGATTTCAAGAAAGGTGTTTGCTGGCTTTGATCGCGTTTAATGGGGTTCGAGGGTGGTTGAAGGTTGTTTAAGGATGGGGGAAGGTGTTTGGTGGCATGTTATTGGCCGGAGACGGAGATTGTAACAGTCTCCGGTGGTCTCCATGGGAGACTGGAGAGGAGAGGATGAAGACGACCTAAGGCGGCTAGGGTTAGAGGTGATATGAATATGTGTATGTAATGACGGCCAAACGAGGAGAGGGGAGTTTATATATCGATCATGGGTTAATGAATCCTGGCCATATGATCAACTGAAATGAATGGCCAGGATCATATATGCCTAAATGCTGTCGTATATTTTAATGAGAGATCTTATAGAGTCCGTTAGATCAAGTTATTTAAATGGTCAAGATTAGTTATTTAAAACTACGTCGTTTCACTTAGTGGCTCGTTGGTCTCAGCCATTATATCAATCGTATTGGACGGCTGTGATTATTTTTAACACACGACGTCGTTTAATTCATGCAAGCACCGCCTTCTTTGGTCCGTTGATTATTTGTATCAACGGTCCAGATCTATTTGCTCAACGGTGTCGTTTGGTTTCAAGACTGGGCAGACCGGATTCATGCATGCACCGCCTTCTCATTTTTGCATTTTTCCTTATTTTTCCGATATTTTTTGCATTTTTACTCTATTTTTCGGCATTTGTTTACATTTTTATTTAATTTTTTATTTTTTAACATTTTTGTGATATTTTCCTAATTAATTTCTTTTGTATTTTTATTTCAATTTCATTTTCAAACAAATACTGGTATTTCAACTAAATCACACAATTGCAAAACAAACAATCATTTTTGTATTATTTTATGTATCTTGGAATTTAATTGCTTAGGGCAAAAATCACGTGCTCACAGCTGCCCCTCTTTGCTCGGGAACATGAAGAGTTTCAGTGCAAAGATAAGTGAGCAGTAATGAGAGATTTTTGCCCACTTGCATATTCCGTACGAAGCATTTTGAAAAAGCTTTTGACCACACCCTGCTTCAGAGGTTGCCTACATATTCTGGACTAAACAGGAATCAAGTCAGTGTTGTTCGGGAAGGTCTAGTAGTTTGAAACTACCAGGGGATTTGTGATGTCATTGTTGTTGCTGTTGTTGTTGCTGTTATTGCTGACTGACTCCTTATTACACCGGGATAAAAATAAAATAAAAAAGCTATCCTAAACCATGATCTATGAATTACAAAAAATCCTATCTATGTCTTGTGTTCTTGTATTGCCTTGCATGTTGTTCTTTATTTGCATCTTCCTTTTTTGTGAGTCTTCGCTTATGACTTGCTTCCAGCATATTGCTTTCCTCCATTTGTTATGACTTCAAAATGTGTTTCTACGCTCTCCAGGTTGATACCTGCTTATTGCAAAACAAAGAAAACTTTTTCCCTTCCCCATTATGGGGCTTTCAATGTATTATGGTGTTACTTTGTTAGAATTTTTTTAAAAAAAATGCAGAAAGTATTCCCTTGTTATACAGGTGGGCGCCTGAACAGAAATTAAAATGCTGAAAAGTATTCCCTCGTTATACAAGTGGGCGCCTGAACATAAATTAAAATGCTGAAAAGTGTTCCCTCGTTATACAGGTGGGCGCCTGATGCATGAAATGAAAAATGGTGGGCGTATTCCCTTGTTATACAGGTGGACGCCTGAACATAAATTAAAATGCTGAAAAGTATTCCCTCGTTATATAGGTGGGCGCCTGAACAGAAATTAAAATGCTGAAAAGTATTTCCTCGTTATACAGGTGGGCGCCTGAACATAAATTAAATGCTGAAAAGTATTCCCTCGTTATACAGGTGGGCGCCTGATGTAGAAATTAAAATGCTAAAAAGTATTCCCTCGTTATACAGGTGGGCGCCTGATGCAGAAATAAAAATACAGAAAAATATTCCCTCATTATCCAGGTGGGCGCCTGATGCAGAAATGAAAATGCAGAAAAATATTCCCTCATTATCCAGGTGGGCGCCTCATGCAGAAATGAAAATGCAGAACAATATTCCCTCATTATCCAGGTGGGCGCCTGATGTAGAAATGAAAATGCAGAAAAATATTCCCTCAGTTTGATAACTGGGTGTAAATTCTAAAAAAGATAATACCTTCTCATTATTCGGGTAGGTTCCTAATTATTGAGTTCTCCATTGTGGATTTTCTCCCTTATTGCTGTTTATTTTGATTGTTTTCTCCCACATTGGTCAAATTCACTTTAAAGTGATTAGTGAGAATTTGAATCTTTTGTCCCTGTCTAAATCAGTGAACAATTTATTAGTTATAAAATGATGGTTAGCAACTGGCATTCTTGTTGGCCTTGCTTCCATCATCTACCTCATCTTGCTTCATATTGCTTTGCAACTTGTTCCTGATTGTCTTCTCAAATTTTCTTGTAATCCCCATTGCTTTTCTCTTTTTGTTTCTTTTTCTTTTATTCCCTTTGGCTATAAGATCACCATGTGTTTTTATTTTTCTCTTTTCCTTTGAAGGACTCAGTGTTATTATGCCATATAACATTAGAACCTGGTAGCTAGCTTTCAATTGGCAACTGGTTTTGAACAAATAGAATGAAATGCAATGACCTGAATTTCAAGGGTAAAGGTATTTTGAAGTAAATACAGAACTTATCTGGGTATGAAGGCTGAATCCTTTAACCATGCCATATATTTGAATATCCGACCTAGTCTGTCCAATAGAATTGCTCCTGACTTAAAGTCCAACTTTCCATCAACCCAAACATTTCTTATTTTGCCGTTTCTTTTCATCAGATCATTCCTTACTTTCGTCTTATGGTGCCTGTGAAGGTTTTCACCAATAAGACTCTGTCATTTTATTTTTCTGTCACCTCATATTCGCCTTACGGTGCCCGTGAGGGTTTTCACCAATAAGACTCTCTCACTTATTTTTCTCTCAACTCACATTCGCCTTATGGTGTCCGTTTAGGGATTTCACCAATAAGACTCTCTCATTTATTTTCTCTCAACTCACATTCGCCTTATGGTGCCCGTTTAGGATTTTCACCAATAAGACTCTCTCATTTATTTTTCTTTATTTTTTCTGTTTCCAAACTCCCGGGTATTGTCCATGATGTGTTTCTCTTTCTTCCTATGTATTGTCATTTTCTTAAAATAAATCAGAAGGTCTTTCTTTGGACCGTAATGTGGCTTTTGGATGTGTTTAGAAAGAAAGGTATAAAGGCTCAAAATTTAAACGAGGGTTCAAAATAGTTACAACTCTCGGAATCATAAAACATAACTTCTGCCCTAGTTTCAATTTTTGGGGAATCTTGGATTTTATTTCTATCATGGATAAACCTCATTGAGGCTGCCTACGTACCCTTTCGGGATCAATTCAAAAGTAGTTCGTTTCATAAGATCACTTCATTGTTGCGATTTGACTTCTCCTAGTTTTCTTTTGTATATTTCCATCATTTTTTCTTTTCTCTTTTTTTCATTTTTTTTAATCTTCTCTTTTATTTTCTTTTTATTTCCAATGCTCATAACTGATTCCGAGAGAGGGGTATGAAAAAATAATGCAATAAGGCTCAAAAGGGGTAACAATGGGTGAAGTGTTTGGATAGAGAAATAAAATCCCTTCACCATTTCAGTTTCAAAAATCATGACAAATATAAATGTACTTATGAAAAGGAATCATACATAATATCTCTGAACTGCATCGGAGTTGCTAGCAGTCTCTACACATTTCCCTTCCACATCTATTAGATATAAAGCTCCTTTGGACAATACCCGGGATACCATAAATGGCCCTTGCCAATTAGGCGCAAACTTTCCTTTTTCTTCGGCCCAATATGGTAAAATACGTCTTAGCACCAACTGTCTAACTTTGAATTTCCGTGGACGTACTTTCTATTTATATGCTCTGGCCATCCTCCATTGATACAACTGTCCGTGACAGACTGCTGCTAACCTTTTTTCATCGATCAAGTTCAATTGCTCTAGCCGGGCTTTTACCCATTCATCATCATCAATTTCAGCCTCAGCTATGATCTGGGGGGAAGGTATTTCAATTTCTGCAGGTATGACTGCCTCTGTTCCGTACACCAATGAGTAAGGGGTTGCACCATTTGAAGTACGTACAGTAGTACGATAACCCATGAGAGCAAATGGTAATTTTTCATGCCACTGTCTTAACTCTTCCACCATTTTCCTGAGAATCTTCTTAATGTTCTTATTCGCAGCCTCAACTGCTCCATTTGCTTTAGGCCGATATGGTGTAGAGTTACGATGCAGGATTTTGAACTTTTGACATGCCTCTGCCATGAGGTGACTGTTAAGATTTGCTCCATTGTCCGTGATAATCACTTTTGGAATTCCAAAGCGACAAATGATATTTGTATGTATGAAATCCACTACCGCATTCTTTGTTACTGCTTTAAATGTCTTCGCCTCCACCCATTTAGTGAAATAATCAATTGCTACCAAGATAAACCTGTGCCCATTAGATGCTGTGGGTTCTATTGGGCCGATGACATCCATGCCCCAGGCGACGAATGGCCACAGTGTTGACATTGTATGCAACTCATAGGGTGGGGAGTAAATCAAATCTCCGTGTATCTAACATAGGTGGCATTTCCGCACATACCTAATGAAATCACGCTCCATGGTGAGCCAATAGAATCAAGCTCTTAGTATTTTCTTAGCCAAAACATATCTACTCATATGAGGTCCGCAAGCTCCTACATATATTTCAGCCATGATTGTAGTGGCCTGCTGTGCATCTATACATCTCAATAGATCCAAATCTGGAGTTCTCTTGTATACAACTCCTCCGTTGAAGAAAAATCCATTTGCTAGTCGCCTTATAGCCTTTTTTGAACTCTTATGGCTTGTGCTGGGTACACCCCTATCCTCAAATATTCTTTAATATCATGGTACCATGGCTCACCGTCAAGTTCTTCTTCTACTGCGAAACGATAAGCATTTTGATCATGAACTTGTATCTACAATGGATCTATATAGGCTTTGTCTGTATGGTGCAACATGGACGATAATGTGGCCAAGGCATCTGCTACTTTGTTGTGCATTCTTGGGATATGCTTGAACTCTATGGATTGAAACCTCCGAGATAGTTCATGTAGACATTGTCGATAGGGTATAAGTTTCAAATCCTTTGTCTCCCATTCTCCTTGAATCTGATGTATCAAGAGATCCGAGTCACCCATGACCAAAATATCTTGAACACCCATGTCTATTGCCATTCTCAATCCCAATATACATGCTTCATACTCGGCTATATTATTAGTACAGAACAACCGGAGCTGAGCAGTATCTGGATAATGCTGACCCGTTTCTGAAATGAGTACTGCTCCAATTTCGACCTCTTTGCTATTGACAGCCCCATCAAAGTATAGTATCTAGCCTGGCTTGTCGTCTTGTTCCAATTCCTCAATATTCATTGTCTCCTCGTCAGGAAAATATGTCTTTAATGGTTCATACTCATCATTGATCGGATTTTCTGCTAAATGGTCAGCGACTGCTTGTGCTTTCATTGCAGCGCGGGTTACATAAATAATATCAAACTTTGTAAGTAGAATTCTCCATTTAGCAAGTCTTCCTATAGGCATAGGTTTCTGGAAGATGTACTTCATCGGGTCCAACTGAGATATCAGATAAGTGGTGTAAGCCGACAAGTAATGTTTTAACTTCTGCACAATCCATGTTAAAGCACAACATGTTCTTTCCAACTGAGTGTATTTTACCTCGTAAGATGTAAATTTCTTACTAAGATAATATATTGCATGCTCTTTCTTCCCTGTTTCATCGTGCTGCCCCAGTACACAGCCAAAAGAATTATCCAATACAGTCAGATAAAGGATCAAGGGCCTTCTAGGTTCTGGAAGAACCAACACAGGAGGATTGGCCAAATATTCCTTAATTTTGTCAAATGCATCTTGACATTCTTCAGTCCAATTCACCGCAACATCTTTTTTCAATAATTTGAAAATGGGCTCACAGGTTGATGTCAATTGAGCAATAAATCTGCTGATATAATTCAACCTGCCCAACAAACTCATCACTTCTTTCTTGTTCTTTGGTAGAGGCAGGTTCTGGATTGCTTTTATCTTTGACGGGTCTAATTCAATACCACACCGGCTTACTATGAATCCCAATAGCTTTCCTGATGGCACTCCAAAAGCACATTTTGCTGGATTGAGCTGGGGATTATATCTTCGAAGCCTCTGAAAAAACTTTCTCAAGTCTTTGACATGATCACACTGCTTTTTGGACTTGATAATAACATCATCCACATACTGTCACGACCCTAGTTCACCAATTGTGAACATGTCGTGATGGCACCCAGTCCCCACGACTAGGTAAGCCTAACACGTTACGGAATCTATAAGTTATAAATACTTAAATAAGAAACAGCGGAAAATAACATAAAAGATATGTAATCCGTGCCGCTTGGCACATACATCCGTCACACAATAAATAAAACACTACCAAGATCCGGAACCCCACGGTAACACGGACTAAAAGAGAAATACAACCGTGGCTCTATGTGTAAAGAGTATCTAACAACGAAATGAAGAAAAATGTCAACTAGTAATACTAGAATAGAAGGGAAGCCTCCGGATCCGCGGACGTAGCAGATCATACCTCGAAGTCTCCCAGAAAGCTGCGGAATCACCTAGTACGAGCCTCCTCTGATGTACCCGGATCTGCACAACAAAAGTGTGCAGAAGAGTAGCATGAGTACACCACGGTGGTACTCAGTAAGTGCCAAGCCTAACCTCGATGGAGTAGTGACGAGGAAGGTCAGGGCCCTACTGAGAAACAATAATAATATGATGATAACAAAATAAACAGTTTAACAGATAATAACAATAATTTCCGAAATAACAACATTACGATGTTTATTGAAACTGTCTACAATCAAGCTAATAACAAATAACCAACTCAAATAAACGAATCCAGGATCTGTGGGAATTGAACCCACAGTCCCATTCTCAGTACCTCTGGGTCTCCGGGAATCGAACCCGCAGCCCATGTCTCAATAATATCTCAATAACTCGGGATCTCCGGGAATCGAACCCGCAGTCCCTACCAATAATCTCAGGATCTCGGGAATCGAACCCGTAGACCATATTTCAATAAATCTCGGGATCTCGGGAATCAAACCCGTAGACCATATTTCAATAAATCTCAGGATCTCGGGAATCGAACCCGTAGTCCACATTTCAATAATCTCAGGATCTCGGGAATCGAACCCGTAGTCCACATTTCAATAATCTCCGGATCTCGGGAATCGAACCCGTAGTCCATATTTCACAGCAAGTAAAGGAATACACAGAGAGAAGTATAATATGCCTAATGATAACTTCGCCGATGAACAGCGCCAGCGATTACCAAGAAAACTCAAGTAAGTCAATTAAGCAACTGGACAGTTAGATTCTATCTAATCATGCTTTTATAACTACTACCGGGTAGGAATATCGAATTTAACAGCTAAAAACAGTAATATCACTCATTGAACATTTTGAGTAAAGTATGTGTTCAACAACCAGCGCATGTACACGCCCGTCACCTCGCGTACAAGGCATTTAAAGTATCACAATAATATCCTAGGGGTGAAAGTCCCCCACACGAAGTTAGACAAGCCACTTACCTCAATTCCGGTACAAAACCGCTAAGTAATAACCCTCTTGCCACGAATGTCGGCCTCCACAAGTGTATAATCCTGATAAAAATCAATAGAATCACATCACAATAGGCCAATTGGGCATTACCCAATCAAATTAACTCAAAATTCACCAAAACCCACAAGTTGCCAAAACCCGACTTTCGGTACGCTTATCGAAAAATCACGACAATTATATATTCGGGTTCCTTATCTCAATACGAGTCCGTGCATATAAAATTTAGCGAAATCGGACTCCGTTAGTCCATTCAAATCAAAGGTTTTCTAAAGGTTTTGGTCTAGGGTGAAAACCCCCATTAATTACCCCAAATTCCTCCATTTTCATGAAAAACTTGCATAATATTATCAACAACAATCATAATTGGAGTCCATAATTGATTACCGAAGAAACCCCTTGAATCTCCCTTCAAAATCGCCCAAATCGCCCCTTAAGCCGAGCCCTCAAAGTTTGGAAATGTTTCTGAAATTTCTAACTTCCGACATAATTAACTCCCTGCGATTTCCGCTTCTGCGGACGAAATTCCGCTTCTGCGGATCCGCTTCCGCGACATTTTGTCGCTTCTGCGAAGCCCAGGCCTGGCTGGCCCATTCCGCTTCTGCGAGCCTCAAGCCGCTTCCGCGAGGCCGCTCCTGCGGACAAAGGTCCGCTCCTACGAACAAAAGTCCGCTTCTGCGGACTCGCCTAAGCGGAGGCTTGTCCGCTTCTGCGAGATTCCCCACTCGTCTCCTGACCGCTTCTGCGGTCCCCATCCTCGCACCTGCGAGGCCGCTCATGCGGACAAGGACCGCCCCTGCGCTCCAGTCCGCTTCCGCGCTCCAATTTCCGCTTCAGCGGACTCGCCTCTGCGGTTCCATTTCCGCAGGGGCGAAAACAACAGAGGCAGAATTCCCTAACCTGCAATTTCCATGATTTCTCCCGTTTAACCATCCGAAAACACCCCGAGGCCCCCGGAATCTTATCCAAACACACCAACACATCCTAATACCTTATTCAAACTTGTTCCAATCCTCAAAACACGTCTAACAACATCAAAACCCATAATTCACATTGAATTCAAGCCTAAATTTCTTAAAACTCTCTGAATTACACATTCGATCTAAAACCCGACCAAACGACTTCCGAATGACCTGAAAATTTGCGGACATATCCAAAATTACATAACGAAGCTATAGATATTGTCGGAATTCCATTCCGACCCCCAGATTAAAATCTCACCTATCGTTCGGATTCGCCAAAATTTCAACCTTCGGCATTTCAAGCCTAATTGAGCTATGGACCTCCAAAATACATTCCGAACGCGCTCCCAACCCCGAAATCACCTAACGGAGCTAATGGAACCATCGGATTTCCGTTCCGAGATCGTCTTAACACTGTTCCGGCTACGGGCCATTTTCTAGCTTCAAAGCTCTTATTTAGGGACTAAGTGTCCCAAAATGCTCAAATTTTTCAGAACCGACTCTCCCGGCAACCCACAATAGCAGAAATGAACTTAGGGGAACCGTTAAATTAGGGATTGGGGCGTAATTTTCTAAAACAACCGGTCGGGTCGTTACATCTTCCCACACTTAAAGATTCGTTCGTCCTCGAACGAGCATAGAAAACATACCTGGAGTAGTGAAAAGATGAGGGTACTGACTGCGCATATCCTGCTCGGCCTCCCAAGTCGCTTCCTCGACCGGCTGGCCCCGCCACTGAACCTTTACCGATGCGATGTTCTTTGACCTCAGCTTTCTGACCTGCCTGTCTAGAACGGCAACTGGCTCCTCAACATAAGAAAGATCCTTGTCTAGCTGAACAGATGTGAAATCCAACACGTGCGACGGGTCACCGTGGTATCTCCGGAGCATGGAGACATGAAATACGGGGTGAACTCCGGCTAGGCTGGGAGGTAAGGCCAACTCATAAGCAACCTCCCCAACACGCCTCAAAATCTCAAAAGGGCCAATAAATCTAGGACTCGGCTTTCCTTTCTTTCCAAACCTCATAACGCCCTTCATGGGCGAGACTCGAAGCAGAACCCGCTCACCAACCATAAAAGCCACATCGCGAACCTTCTTGTCCGCATGACTCTTCTGTCTAGACTGGGCTGCACGAAGTCTGTCCTGAATCACCTTGACCTTGTCCATAGCCTCCTGAACCATATCAGTACCTAGCAACCTGGCCTCGCCCGGCTCAAACCAACCCACGGGAGACCTGCACCTCCTACCATATAGGGCCTCGTACGGTGCCATCCGAATACTAGACTGGTAGCTGTTGTTATAAGCAAACTCCGCCAGTGGCAAGAAGTGATCCCATGAACCTCCAAACTCAATCACGCACGCACGGAGCATATCCTCCAAAATCTGAATAGTGCGCTCGGACTGCCCATCAGTCTGGGGGTGAAATGCCGTGCTCGGCTCCACCCGAGTACCTAACTCCTACTGCACGGCTCTCCAGAACCGTGAAGTAAACTGAGTGCCTCTGTCTGAAATGATGGAAACTGGAATACCATGCAGCCGAACTATCTCCCTGATATAGATCTCTGCCAGTCACTCCGATGAATAAGTAGTGCTCACCGGTATAAAATGGGCGGACTTGGTCGGCCGATCCACAATAACCCAAATGGAATCAAACTTCCTAACAGTCCGTGGAAGCCCAGATACAAAGTCCGTGGTGATGCGCTCCCATTTCCACTCTGGAATCTCAATCCGCTGCATCAATCCACCCGGACGCTGATGCTCATACTTCACCTGCTGGCAGTTGAGGCATCTAGAAACATAATCAACTATATCCCTCTTCATCCGCCTCCACCAGTAATGTTGTTTCAAGTCCTGATACATCTTCGCGGCACCCGGATGGATGGAATACCGCGAACTATGGGCCTCTGCTAGAATCGGCTCTCGAAGATCATCTACATTGGGCACACAGATACGCCCCTGCATCCTCATAACTCCATCATCCCCGATGGTAACATCTCGAGCATCACCACGCCGAACTCTATCCTGAAGGACAAGCAAATGAGGGTCGTCGAACTGACGCTCCCCGATGCGGTCAAATAGAGAAGACCGAGAAACCACACAAGCTAGAACCCGGCTGGGCTCCGAAAGATCCAGTCTAACAAACTGCATGGCCAAAGCCTGAACATCCATCGCCATAGGCCTCTCCGAAGCTGGTAGATATGCTAAACTCCCCAAACTCTCTGCCCGACGACTCAAGGCATCAGCAACCACATTAGCCTTGCCCGGATGATAGAGAATAGTAATATCATAGTCCTTCGGTAGTTCCAACCATCTCCTCTGACGCATATTCAGGTCCTTCTGCTTAAGCAAGTGCTGCAAGCTCCGGTGATCAGTGTAGATCTCACAAGGAACCCCATATAAATAATGACGCCAAATTTTCAAGGCGTGAACAATGGCAACTAGCTCCAAATCATGAACAGGGTAGTTCTTCTCATGCACCTTCAGCTGTCTCGACGCGTAGGCAATCACCCTACCGTCCTGCATCAACACCGCACCGAGTCCCACTCGTGAGGCATCACAATATACAGTATAGGACCCCGAACCTGTAGGCAACATCAATATAGGGGCCGAAGTCAAAGTTGTCTTGAGCTTCTGAAAGCTCACCTCACACTCGTCTGTCCACTGAAAAGGGGCACCCTTTTGGGTCAATCTAGTCATAGGTGCCGCAATCGAAGAGAACCCCTCTATGAAACGACGGTAATAGCCCGCCAAACCAAGGAAACTGCGAATCTCAGTAGCGGAGGAGGGTCTGGGCCAACTTTGCACGGCCTCCACCTTCCTCGGATCTACTCGAATACCATCACTCGACACCACGTGGCCCAAAAATGCCACTGAACTCAACCGGAATTCACATTTAGAGAACTTGGCATAAAGCTGCTTCTCCCTCAGAATCTGAAGCACTATCCTCAAATGTTGCTCGTGCTCTTCCCGGCTCCGGGAATATACTAGAATATCATCAATGAAGACAATCACGAACGAGTCCAGATAAGGCCTGAACACACTGTGCATCAAATGCATAAATGCTGCTGGGGCATTAGTCGACCCAAAAGACATCACGAGGAACTCATAGTGACCATACCGGGTCCTGAAGGCAGTCTTCGGGATATCTGGCTCCCGAATCTTCAGTTGGTGATACCCAGAGCGCAAATCAATCTTAGAAAACACATGTGCGCCCTGTAGTTGGTCAAATAAATCATTAATACGGGGCAAAGGATACCGGTTCTTCACTGTAACCTTGTTCAGCTGACGATAGTCAATACACATACGCATAGAACCGTCCTTTTTCTTCACAAACAATACAGGAGCACCCCAAGGCGAAACACTGGGTCGAATAAAACCCTTGCCCAATAACTCCTGTAACTGATCCTTCAACTCCTTTAACTCGGGAGGAGCCATACGGTACGGTGGAATAGAGATGGGCTGAGTGCCCGGCAACAAGTCAATAGCAAAGTCAATATCTCTGTCAGGCGGCATGCCTGGAAGATCAGCTGGAAATACATCAACAAAGTCACATACCACATGAACAGAATCAATAGAGGGAGTGTCAACACCGACGTCCCGCACATAGGCTAGATAAGCAGCACACCCCTTCTCAACCATACGCTGAGCTCTGAGAAAAGAAATAACACGGCTAGGGGTGTGATCTAGAGTACCACTCCACTCAATACGTGGAATGCCCGGCATAGCCAGCGTCACGGTCTTGGCGTGACAATCAAGAATAGCATAATGGGGCGACAACCAGTCCATGCCCAGAATAATATCAAAATCGACCATCCCAAGCAGCAATAGATCCGCTCTGGTCTCAAAATCATAAATGGTAATCAAACACGACCGATATACGCGGTCCACAGCCAAAGAATCACCCACCGGAGTGGAAACATAAATGGGGGCACTCAAAGAATCCCGAGGCACACCCAGATGAGAAGCAAAGTAAGAAGACACATATGAAAAAGTGGAACCGGGGTCGAATAGAACCGATGCCTCCCTGTGACTAACCAGAATAATACCTGTGATAACAGAGTCAGATGCAACAGCCGCAGCGCGATCAGGAATAGCATAGAATCTGGCCTGTCCCCCCTCTCGAGGGCGGCCTCTGGAACCCTGACCCCCGCCCCTGGATGACCGGGCAGGTGGAGTGGCAGCTGGGGCTGGAATGATAGCCTGCTGGCCCTGAGAACCACGCGAATGCTGTGATGACTGATGAGGGGCTCCTCTCCTGCGCCTGGGGCACTCCCTAACCAGGTGGCGAGTATCCCCGCACTCAAAACAAGCTCTGGGAGGACGCGGTGGCTGTGACTGACCGGCCTCACCCCCACTAGTCTGACCCCTGGACGGACCCCGCGTAGGAGGTGCACTGGAAACTGGGGGAGCATAATAAGGCTCCTGAGATGCTGGAAGGCCTGGAGTACTACCGGCTGCGGGCAACGCCGAGTGAACTGGTTGACCGGAATAACCTCTGCCAAAACGACCGGCTGATGAAGTGCGGGCACCAGAGAAATGACCCCACTCACGAGACCTTTTGGCCTCTCTCTCCCTCCGCTCTCTAGGGAGCATACTCTCGATCCTCTTGGCAATGCTAGCTGCCTGCTGATAAGATATATCTGTCTCAAGCTCTCTGGCCATGCTGGATCGGATAGGCGGAACAAGGCCCTTAATAAATCTCCGCACTCGCTCCCGAACCGTGGCTACCAAAGCCGGTGCATGCCTGGCTAGACGGGTGAAACTGATAGCATACTCCGATACTGACATGGAGCCCTGTCGCAACCGCTCAAACTCCGAGCGCCAAGAATCCCTAAGGCTCTGTGGAACAAACTCCCTCAAAAACAGATCTGAAAACTGCGTCCAAGTCAATGAAGCAGACTCCTCTGGACTATCCAACTCATACGTGCGCCACCAATCATAAGCGGCCCCACGAAACTGAAAAGCGGTGAAGGAAACCCCGCCTGGTCTCCACAATCCCCATAGTACAAAGAATACGATGACACTCCTCTAGAAAACCCAATGCATCATCTGAAGCCAAACCACTAAACACTGGAGGGTCATATTTCTTGAACCTCTCCAATCTACGCTGTTCATCCTCAGAGGCAGCTGGTCCACCTCCGGACTGTGCTGGGGCAGCAGGAGGCATAACCAAAACATCTGGAACTTGTCCCACTGGCACACGCTGCTCCGGTGTAACGGCTGCGGGAGTCTGGGCCCCTCCCCCGGCCTAAGATGTAGCTGCGACGAGAGGAAGCAAGTCCTGCCTGAGCAAAAGTGGTATACGTACTCATGAACTGGGCCAGGGTCTCCTGTAGTGCTGGAGTAGTAGCAGTTGTAGTCGGTGTGCCAGGTGCCTGCGCTCCAACCTGGTCTACCTGTGGCACCTCAGCGGCAGTGCGCGAGGGTGCCGTGGCTGCACCTCGGGCGCGTCCTCATCCTCTACCTCGGCCCCGGTCTCTGACGGCAGCAACAGGGGGCGCGGGTACCCGATCATCGCGAGTAGCTGTGTCCTCACCATCTGTGAGAGAATAGAAAGCAATAGTTTAGATTTTTGATGCCAAAAATGTCGCACGACAAGGAATCCAAAGAAATGAAGAGTTTCCTAAACAGTTACATAGCCCCTCGTAGATAAATACAGACATCTCTGTATCGATCAGCGAGACTCTAAGTAACCGGTCTGTGTCCCGTGACTCCTATGAACCTAGAGCTCTGATACCAACTTGTCACGACCCTAGTTCACCAATTGTGAACATGTCGCGATGGCACCCAGTCCCCACGACTAGGTAAGCCTAACACGTTGCGGAATCTATAAGTTATAAATACTTAAATAAGAAACGGCGGAAAATAACATAAAAGATATGTAATCCGTGCCGCTTGGCACATACATCCGTCACACAATAAATAAAACACTACCAAGATCCGGAACCCCACGGTAACACAGACTAAAAGAGAAATACAACCGTGGCTCTATGTGTAAAGAGTATCTAACAACGAAATGAAGAAAAATGTCAACTAGTAATACTAGAATAGAAGGGAAGCCTCCGGATCCGCGGACGTAGCGGATCATACCTCGAAGTCTCCCAGAAAGCTGCAGAATCACCTAGTACGAGCCTGCTCTGATGTACCTGGATCTGCACAACAAAAGTGTGCAGAAGAGTAGCATGAGTACACCACGGCGGTACTCAGTAAGTGCCAAGCCTAACCTCGATAGAGTAGTGACGAGGAAGGTCGGGGCCCTACCGAGAGAACAATAACATAATGATCAAAATAGTAATAAGCAAGAATAAGTAAGAATGAATCTGAAATAACAACAATAAAGTAATTACTAAAACCGACTACGATTAGCTAACAACAAATAACCAACTCAAATAAACAAATCCAGGATCTGTGGGAATTGAACCCACAGTCCCATTCTCAGTACCTCTGGGTCTCCGGGAATCGAACCCGCAGCCCATGTCTCGATAATATCTCAATAACTCAGGATCTCCGGGAATCGAACCCGCAGTCCCTACCAATAAGTCAGGATCTCGGGAATCGAACCCGTAGTCCATATTTCAATAAATCTCAGGATCTCGGGAATCGAACCCGTAGTCCACATTTCAATAATCTCAGGATCTCGGGAATCGAACCCGTAGTCCACATTTTCAATAATCTCAGGATCTCGGGAATCAAACCCGTAGTCCACATTTCAATAATCTCAGGATCTCGGGAATCGAACACGTAGTCCATAACCACAGCAAGTAAAGAAATACACAGAGAGAAGTATAATATGCCTAATGATAACTTCGCCGATGAACGGCGCCAGCGATTACCAAGAAAACTCAAGTAAGTCAATTAAGCAACTGGACAGTTAGATTCTATCTAATCATGCTTTTATAACTACTACCGGGTAGGAATATCGAATTTAACATCTAAAAAGAGTAATATCACTCATTGAACATTTTGAGTAAAGTATGTGTTCAACAACCAGCGCATGTACACGCCCGTCACCTCGCGTACAAGGCATTTAAAGTATCACAATAATATCCTAGGGGTGAAAGTCCCCCACACGAAGTTAGACAAGCCACTTACCTCGATTCCGGTACAAAACCGCTATGAAACAACTCTCTTGCCACGAATGTCAGCCTCCACAAGTGTAGAATCTGATAAAAATCAATAGAATCACATCAAAATAGGCCAATTGGGCATTACCCAATCAAATTAACTCAAAATTCACCAAAACCCACAAGTTGCCAAAACCCGACTTTCGGTACGCTTATCGAAAAATCACGACAATTATATATTCGGTTTCCTTATCTCAATACGAGTCCGTGCATATAAAATTTATCGAAATTGGACTCCGTTAGTCCATTCAAATCAAAGGTTTTCTAAAGGTTTTGGTCTAGGGTGAAAACCCGCATTAATTACCCCAAATTCCTCCATTTTCATGAAAAACTTGCATAATATTATCAACAACAATCATAATTGGAGTCCATAATTGATTACCTGAACAAACCCCTTGAATCTCCCTTCAAAATCGCCCAAATCGCCCCTTAAGCCGAGCCCTCAAAATTTGGAAATGTTTCTGAAATTTCTAACTTCTGACATAATTAACTCCCTGCGATTTCCGCTTCTGCGGACGAAATTCCGCTTCTGCGGATCCGCTTCACCGACATTTTGTCGCTTCTGCGAAGCCCAGGCCTGGCTGGCCCATTCCGCTTCTGCGAGCCTAAAGCCGCTTCTGTGAGGCCGTTCCTGCGGACAAAGGTCCGCTCCTGCGGAACTCTCCGCTCCTACGAACAACAGTCCACTTCTGCGGACTCGCCCCTGCGGTTCCATTTCCGCAGGGGCGAAAACGACAGAGGCAGAATTCCTAAACCTGCAATTTCCCTCCAGTCCGCTTCCGCGCTCCAATTTCCGCTTCAGCGGACTCGCCTCTGCGGTTCCATTTCCGCAGGGGCGAAAACAACAGAGGCAGAATTCCCTAACTTGCAATTTCCATGATTTCTCCCGTTTAACCATCCGAAAACACCCCGAGGCCCCCGGAATCTTATCCAAACACACCAACACATCCTAATACCTTATTCAAACTTGTTCCAATCCTCAAAACACGTCTAACAACATCAAAACCCATAATTCACATTGAATTCAAGCCTAAATTTCTTAAAACTCTCTAAATTACACATTCGATCTAAAACCCGACCAAACGACTTCCGAATGACCTGAAAATTTGCGGACATATCCAAAATTACATAACGAAGCTACAGAAATTGTCGGAATTCCATTCCGACCCCCGGATTAAAATCTCACCTATCGTTCGGATTCGCCAAAATTTCAACCTTCGTTATTTCAAGCCTAATTGAGCTACGGACCTCCAAAATACATTCCGAACACGCTCCCAACCCCGAAATCACCTAACGGAGCTAATGGAACCATCGGATTTCCGTTCCGAGATCGTCTTAACACTGTTCCGGCTACAGGCCATTTTCTAGCTTCAAAGCTCTTATTTAGGGACTAAGTGTCCCAAAATGCTCAATTTTTCAGAACCGACTCTCCCGGCAACCCACAATAGCAGAAATGAACTTAGGGGAACCGTTAAATTAGGGATTGGGGCGTAATTTTCTAAAACGACCGGTCGGGTCGTTACACATACACCTCAATCTCTCGATATATCATGTCATGAAACATAGTGGTCATTGCCCTCATATATGTAGCTCCGACATTTTTCAACCCAAACGGCATTACTCTGTAGCAATATGTCCCCCAAGGTATGATAAAGGCTATCTTTTCTGCATCTTCTTCGTCTATCAGGATCTGATGATAACCCGCATAACAATCCACAAAAGAACCAATCTCATGTTTGGAACAATTGTCAATCAATATATGGATATTTGGTAATGGAAAATCATCCTTTGGACTAGCTTTATTGAGGTCTCGATAATCAATACACACTCTTGTTTTTCCGTCTTTCTTCGGAATAGGCACAACATTGGCTAACCAGGTGGGATATTTGGTGACCCGTATAACCTTTGCCTCAAATTTCTTATTGACCTCTTCTTTTATTTTCACACTGATATCCGTTTTAAACTTTCCTAACTTTTGCTTAACTGGCCGGCATTCTGAAGAAATGGGCAACTTATGTACCACTAAATCAGTACTGAGCCCGGGCGTGTCATCATAAAACCAAGCAAATATGTCCTTGTACTCATGTAACAACCTGATCAAATCTTCTCTCAGCGAAGTCTCTAAGTGTACACTAATCTTTATTTCTCGAACATTCTCCTCATTTCCCAAATTCATAGACTGCGTCTCATTTAAGTTCGGTTTGGGTTTTTCTTCATAATGGCTCAAATCTTTGCTAATTTCCTCCAATACTTCCTCATCCTCATATTCCACTTCATATTCATTTTCAATTTCCTGTATATCTATTCGATTATCAAGACTGGACCGGGGATCCTTCATGCATGATATATCATTGGAATCAACAAATATTGAACTGTACAAAAGAAGAAGAAAAATAAAATAAGGCAAAGATAGAGGAAGAAAGAAATTACATTTCATTGAATTTTTGAAAAGTAACAAGGTTTGGATACACTTGACTTGACGGAATATAGGATTACAATTTTAAAACAAGACAGTTTTAGGAATGGAATATTAAAAGCTAACTACCACAACTCCCTCCTGATTGGAAGAGGAGTAGCTTCCCAGTTATTTAGCATAGTGTGGGTTCCAAAAAATTGAACGTCCATCTTGCTTGTTCCTTCGGCTGTCTCTATCACATTCACGTCTTCAAATAACCTTTCAAAACTTGCTAAAAGCTCTTCATCCAGTATTCTCTCTGCATGGTTCGGCATGACAGTTGCCAGACGTCTCTGTGTACCAGGCTTGACAAAGGAGTTGGACAATTTTGGGATAGGTTTGGGGAGGGTCCATCCTTTCTTTTTCAATTTCTTGGCTCTCTGTATATCAGCAATGGTTGGCTTGAAACCCAGGCCAAAAGTGTCAGTGCTACATGGAAGATGAATTGGTTGCGTTATACCCTGCAAGGAAGCTCCTAAGCCCTTTCCCGGAGAGAAACCATTCTTTATCATCTCGTTGGCAACCATGACCGATGTAGGGGTCACTTTGGGTACTGGCATATTTTCTCCCTTGGATATTTTGTTCAGAGTCATGGTGTCTATTACTTGGTACACCTACGGACCTTTGTCACCTTCAACTTCTTCAAATGGCATAATGGCATTACAAATATTGTCTTCCCCGTGCACTATTATTTCTTGTTGATCCCACTCAAATTTTACCATTTGATGTAAAGAAGATGGTACTGCTTTTGTAGCGTGGATCCATGGATGTCCTAATAAAAGGTTGTAGGACACAGTGACGTCCGTCACTTGAAACTCCATGGTGAAATCCACTGGTCCGATGGCAAGTTCTAGTATGATATCTCCAACGGTGTTCTTTCCGCCTCCATCAAACCCCCTCACACATACACTGTTTCGGTGGATCCTCTCATGATTAATTTCAGCTTCCCTAGAGTTGACAAAGGACAAATATTGGCGCTTGATTCGTTATTAACTAAAACATGAGTTACTATTCTTCACATTTTACCGTGAGGTATAGCGCCTTATTATGTTTCGTCCCTTCTAGTGGTAACTTAGTGTCCGAAAATGTTATCCTATTTGTCTCAAAGATCTTGCTTGTAATTTTCTCCATATGACATACCGAGATTTTCTCTGGTACGTGAGATTCATTTAAGATCTTCGTCAATGCCTTCATGTGTTCATTAGAATGAATTAGCAGGGATAACAATGATATTTGAGCGGGCGTCTTCCTCAATTGCTCAACTATGGAGTAATCCTGAGCTTTCATTTTCTTTAGAAATTCCTCAGCTTCTTCCTCGGTGACTGTTTTCTTCACATAAGCTGGATTTTCTTTCACCACTTTCATTTTTCTCAAATTATCAGGGGCAAAACATCGCCCAGCCCGGGTCAAACCACGAGTTTCACAGATTTCCCCATTGACTTCTTTCCCTTTATACATTACAATTACCTTGTCATAATTCCAAGGTACAGCTTTGGTACTCACAATCGGCATCTGAACAACTAGCTTGATAACAACTGGTTCTATATAAGCCCCTTTCACAGTTAGTATGGGCTTCATCCCGAGTGCTATCACTTTTACTGGATTGGGCTCAATCATCACCGATGGCTGTTTTGCTGGTGGCTCAATTGACACTTTCTCACTCTCTACTTTCTCCTCAACCTTATTGTTTGCTTTAATTGTAATCATAGTTTGAGAATGTTTTTTGCAGCTTTCTCCCTGTACTAGCTCTATCATATGTGTTTCATGATGTACCGACAAAGGATTTTGCGTTATGTTGGGAGTCTCGAGTGCTTGCACCTCAATTCTTCTAGAGTCAATAAGTTCTTGTATCGCAGACTTTAAGTGCCAACCTTTCTCCGTGTCATGTCCCGGTACCCCAAAGCAGTATTCACAACGAACGGATTGGTCTAAGTTTCTTGGTGGGGGTTGGGAATTTTAGGCTCAATGGGATTCAACATTCCTAATTCTCTCAATCGGTGAAAGAGGCTGGTATATGATTCTCCCAGAGGAGTGAATGTTCTTTTTCTCTGAGCTCTGTCACCTTTCACTTCAGGTTCAGGACGAAAGTTGGTTCGATTTGGATTTCTGTAGGTTTTTTATAGTGGGTAGGCATTTTGGGCGTGGTAGACATCCTGAGGAGCTGCGGTTCACCATGAAGGTGGAGGCGATGGGTAAGATTGAGCATGCTGGACAGAAAATTGAGGACCAGTCGGAGGATAATATTGTGGAGGTGGGTTATATGGTGCTGGTGGATATGGTTGGTATGGGCGAGGTTGGTGATGATATGGGATGGGGCCCCGGTACCAAGATCTTCCCTCAATAACCGCAACTTCTTCCTTTTTCTTCTTTCCAATCGATCCTCATGTTCCCGTCTGAATTACTTGATTTGTAGCCTTGATGCCTGAGTAGATCATAATCTTATTCGTCTTCAGACCTTCTTCCACAAAACTCCCCATCTTCACTACCTCATTAAAGGTCTTTCCGATCGCAGACACCAAATGGCCGTAGTATGTCGGCTCCAAAGCTTGTAGGAAATAATCTACCATTTCTCCTTCTTTCTTTGGTGGATCCACACGGGCCGCATGTTCCCTCCACCTGAAACCATACTCCCAAAATCTTTCTCCGGGCTTCTTTTCCATCTTGGTTAATGACAATCTATCATGGATGATTTCCAGACTATATTGAAAATGGTTTGCAAATGATTGAGCTAAATCATCCCAAATGAACCATCGGGAATGATCTTGACGGGTGTACCATTCCAATGCTGAGCCATTGAGGCTTTGACTGAAGTAGGCCATAAGTAGTTCATCCATTCCTCCAGCTCCACGCATTTTACTGCAATATCCTCTTAGATGGGCCACTGGATCACCATGGCCATCTTACATGTCAAATTTTGGCAATTTAAACCCGGCGGGTAAATGTACCTCAGGGAACAAACATAAGTCCTTGTATGCCACACTAACTTGGCCTCCCAAACCCTGCATATTGCGAAACGACTGCTCAAGGCTCTTCATTTTCCTGCCCATCTCCTCTTGTTCAGGGTTTCTAGCAGGTTTTATCTCCTCCGTCATGTCAATGAGTGGGGTGTAAGAATCGTGTTGTCTGAAGGTGGGTTCTGGAGGGTAGTAATGATTATCTTGGACATGAAATACAGGCTCGCTAGAGGATTTATGTCAAGTGACTGGTGACGGTGCCACATATACGGGAGCGGCGTGGGGTGGTGGTGGTGGAGCTTGTTTAGGCAAGGGTGGTGGTACTTTTGATGTAGTGGCGTAATAGTGCGGGTAAGCAGGATATGTGGTAGATGAGTTCATGGTAGGTGGTTCTTGGTTTGGGTTTGAGTGTGGAATATATGTGGGGTTAACCGGGTAAGAAGGTAAAGGTTGCCCCCTTGACCAAGCCTTGTACATTTCTGACATATGTTGTTTCAACTTATACATTTCTTCCTTCATGCTATTCACATCTATTACTTCCTCCTCTTGCACGGGATCCATGATTGTTGGCTCAATTTCTTGGGTTAGTGCTTTTGTCATGCTTTTAGAACGAGTGTTGTAGTTGTGATGTGCTAGAATGCCAGTTGCTAACTGTTTTATCTGATTCTCATCAACAACAAAAACTTGTTAATAGTTAGATCATAATAGATAAACATCAAAAGTTTTTTTTTTAAAAAAAACACAACTTTTGCCTAGCAATTATGCATCATCCCGGCATTATTATTCTTCTTTTGACCCGCCAATCATTGCTTTCATTGTTTCTTTTTCTTCTTTTTCTTTCCCCTTTATTTTCGTTTTTTGATCCTATATGTTTAGATATCGCTCAAGCAATTTGCATATGAGAGAAAATAATGACAATTTCTTTTGGATTTTCATTGATATTCAAACATTGATTACAAAAGATAATGTTGTACTACAACCTTCTAAATGCGGAAAAATACAAATACAAAAATGCATGCTCTAAGAATACATCAAAGCTCCTAGTTCCCGCGAGACATCATTCGGTCTTACCACATGCCTATATGCTAATCCCTTTTGGAGTTTGTCTAGGTCGGTCATTACTTATTTCACAAAGATCATTGTTGTTACGATAAACGTTGACTGAGTCATATCCTTGCACAGTTGGCATTTCCGCGTAATGTATTGAGCAATGTTGATAATTCTTTCCCTGATGACCCCTTTTTCTTGAAGCAACCTAAAAATATGTTCGGCAGGAGCATCTAAGGTTTGGTGGTTCTTATTTTGAAGTTGTTGTAGCTCTAATTCTAACCTGGCCATGACCATGTAATGCTCTCTCTCTACATCAAATTCTTTGGTTTGTTTGCTACTTTTGACCTCGGCCGTAATGATCTTCTTCCTCAATCGGGCTACTTCAACATTATGTTCATCTTTTAACTGTCGAACCATTCGAGCTCTTTCTTCAGCGTTCTTGGCCAATTGTTTCCGAACCCCAACTAGTTCCTTCTTAGCTTTATCTAGATTAAAGCTGTAATTGTTCATCTTGCGCCGTAGATTTTCAATTAGCTTCTCATCCCGGGCAAGTCGAATTGGGGTTTTAGTTGTTTTTATTTTCACAATCTGAGCCTTCAATGTTTCATTTTCTTTTCTCAACTGTTTCTTTTCACCCTCATCGGCTGCTGCTTGTAGGCTCCTTTCGAATTTGAGGTCCTGAAATTATTTTTCCAACATGCTGATTCTAGCTCGATATTCATTTTCCTTGGCCATCCAATCTTTTTGTTCCTTAGACTACTCGACAAACTCTTGAATATGAGGCCTCTTCGTCGGTCTCTCATGCTCAACATCTCTACGGTACCATATGGAATATACCGGTGATACTTCTCCTCTAGCCCGATCTCTCACACAGGTGCCTATTCTCAGACATTGGCATTCATTCCATATTTGCCGAATTTTTGATTCTGGGAATCGCCTATCAGGACTGATTTCTATTGCTTGAAGGCTGAGGTCCCCATCTTTCGGCACAACCTGATATCTTCCGAGTTTCCTTAATACCCGATATGGCGCATAAGGTTGGATGCTCTTGAGACTCATTAACAGAAAATACGACCCTTCTGCTGGCATATATATAACTTCGTTGAGGAGAATCCATCCATATGCCCATTCTATTTGGCTAGCAGTCAGTGATCATAAATATGTGATCCAACCCTTCGACCCTTCTGGCAACTTGGCCTCTTTTGTCCTCACGTAGAATTATTCGATACATGTCTTTTCAGATGATCCATAGCTTGAAAACTGAGGGTGGCGGCATAAATGCTCTATCATCCACATTTGAAGAAGTAAATTACACCCATCGAAGAAATCTTCTCCTGCTTTGCAGGTCGTGAGGGAACGGAAGATATCGGCCACTATCATTGGTGCCAACGTACTATTGTCCTGTACAAGGAGATTACTGGCAATTCCGGCAACTTTAATGTCGATATTCCCATCTTTCCTCAGAAATATGATCAACCCCAAAAAGACTACCATGAAGGCAAAACGTCTGTGTTCCCCCCACTTAGCTCGGTTCGCTTTGCTACAGAGTTTGTTTGTAGGGTCATTGAATCCTCCAACGTGGCCATATCTCCGGTATATAAAGTTCATAGTGTAGAACCCATGGATCAAGTCTTCATTGTGAACATTTTTGGCAATCTTTAAGGAGTCGAGGAATCTATGCACAGTAATAGCCCTTGGAGCAATCAGATATTTGTCTTTTAAGGGAACCTCGCCCTTTCCGATATAGTTAGCAATTTCCTCCAATATCGGAGTGAGCTCAAAATACAAGAAGTGGAGCACGTTGTGTGCGGGATCCCACCAAGCAACTCGAGCTCGGATAATATCACCCCGAGGTACTATGTTTAGCAGCCCAGTAAGATCTTTTAAATATTTGTTGACCCAATCCTGTCCATCTTGGCCTAAATCATTCCACCACAATCGCAACTCCAAAGGGATCTTGTTCATTAGTGCAAGGTTTCATTTTGTATTGTGCTCATCCTGCACATTTATTAAAGGCGATTTATTCAAAAGAAAACAAAATCTTTTCAAGGATAATTTTCATTATTTCAAAAGAGTCAACCTTTTCCATATTTCATTTGACAATTTCAATGCTATTATTTTTAAAGAAAAATGACTTCAAAGCGGCCATTTTTGCACAAACAGCCTTCCGGCGTCCTTTCGAAACATTCGGCTATTTTCAAAAACGGCATCGCTTTGATTTTTATTGATAAAATTAAACACACACATTTTTTTTGATTTTTTGAAAAGGGGTGGCTGGACCCGTCATGGGTTTCCTACGTATCTTGCCTAGTGGTGAGAATCAAACCTGCGTAGTTCAGTCAAATTGTTTTACGACCAATTATTTCGACAAAAATTGTTCCGACTATTTTCAACTTTCTTTTCAAACTTTCGATAGCATTTCGTCAATATTTCGATATTGCTATTCTAAAAATTGCTATTTTTCTTTCTTTTTGTTTTCAGGTATTTAGCCGGTCAGCATAATAATCTAGGACAAATAAATGCAACATATAATCATGTTCGGTCTTTGATATCCGGGTCACCTGTCTTAGACGGACCCAACCCTGCGTTGAGTCCCCTAAGTCAGATATGATGCACATAAACGTCATAAATCTAGGCTCAATATCTTGATTTTTCATGGTACTAGACTGTGTACCCGAGTGGACAACTCGGATCGAGGGGGGGCTACGTACCGAGGACCCGCGGGATCGTCCGGTTTTGTAACTTATCCGGCCACTATTTTCTTATTGGGTATTAACTTAACAGAAAGGGGAGTCTCAACCAGTAAGCACATCCCCAGATGTAAGAAGAGAAGGGTTTTCAGCATAATTTTTACGTACAATTCACGTAATATCAAAGCGGTAAACATATAGCACGTTGTTCAAAGCATATAATGAAATCGGATACAATCAAAACAACAATTTAACTGAACTCAAATTCTTAAACCCTGAACCGAAGTTCTGGGTTTCTTATCCCCAGCATTTTTAAGTCACACCGCAACCAGTACGCCTGCGACTTTAATGCATTTCAGCTTCGCCGGGATTGGGATTTGGGTCACATAAATGTGCACGCGTATTAGGAATGTATATTTATTATAAATCGTGCCCTAAGGTATCTACGTCTTGTTAATTTGGGAAAGACCGTAGAATTCGCTAAACGGTTCTTTCGAATCTAGAATTTTATATTGAAACTTATTTAAGGGCCCCACAATTAAGTATTTGTGATTTGGTGAGGCTCATCTCCATTTTGTTAAGGTCCGATCCTAAATAACTACATTTTCTATTTTTTGTTTTTTTCGTTCTAATATGTAACTGTTTCAGTTTTTATTTTTGTAATACTATATGCAAGAGTCCAGACCATATTTATCATTGGGCCTGGACTTTGGACTGGCTTACCAGTCTGCGGTCGAATTTAGCTGGGTCACTAAGGCCCAACACTTGTCTCTTCCTATTTTTATAGGCTTAATCGCCATCTTATACTAATCAGGGCCTAAGTTTGTGACTGGGCCTAGATCTTTCACATTGAGAGCCAAACATGACATACTTATCATTTTGACAATATCAGATACAGCAATCCACAATCATAATTTGTATTACTGATTTTAATGTTTATTAATAGAGCCAGGATAGTAAATTAGCTATTTAATTAACGAAATCCAATACTTAAGTCACTATTATGGAATTAATCATTTCTATTATTTTCGTTCAATCAAAGAAAACAAATGATTCTAGTTGAAATAAGAAGTTCAAACTTTATTTTCAAATTGCAGAATTACAAAATAAATTTTTATAGCTATATCAACTTGAGATAACAATATACAATTCTGAAATTCAGAAGCTACTCATGCTTTTAGTATTAACCAATTCGAATTCAAAATTGGATCCCTAAAAGACGTCTAGGCGTTTGTACTTAAAGTCCGATTCATAACAGTTTTAGATTCATGTGGTTTAACTGTGATTTTACCAGTTCTATCCTTAATTTTACGTGATCGCCTATTTAATCTACTATTTATGTCACCGTCATTATTACTAATTTTGAGGTATAGAATCTAATCTAATCTATATCTATATCTATATATACTTAAAAGCCAAAGACAATGGCTTCTCCTTAAGCCAAGTGGCAGCCTTGAAAAAAGCCACTTGGCATAATTAGTTATTTGGTTAATAGTTAGTTATTTTTTTGAATTTAAATATCTATAAAATATGAAAATAAGAAAAAAAAATTATCAATTCAAATTGGGGAGTAGTTATTCCTAATATATAATTGTTATTATATTATATTATATTATTATAGATATATATATATATAATACCTACTAAATATTATTAACAATGTAATAATACTAAATATTGGATAATATATTAAAAATTACATAACAAAAAAAGTTATTCGATGACTATATTAGTTCCTTTAATTTAATAGAGATTTTATCCATTAAAATTCAGATTATATTATTGAGAATAGCAAAATAAAATAATATTTCACGAGTTATAAAATATATCTTTTATTTATACTTAAAAGCCAAAGACAATGGCTTCTCCTTAAGCCAAGTGGCAGCCTTGAAAAAAGCCACTTGGCATAATTAGTTATTTGGTTAATAGTTAGTTATTTTTTTGAATTTAAAATATTTTTTGTTAGTCCCTTTAATTTAATATATATTTTAGTCATTAAAATGCAAATAATATTTCTGAGAAAAAAGAATAAAATTTTAAATAAAAATATGTTTCTTGATTAATAAAATATATATCTTCTATTATATTACAAAAAGATAGTAGCAGATAAAAACATTAAACAATGTAATATACTAATAAAAATATCTATAAACAATATAATAATACTAAATATTGGTAATATAATATCTTCACAAGGTAGAGGTAAGGTTTGCGTACAGACTACCCTCCCCGAATCTCATGGTGTGGGATAATACTAGGTATATTATTGTTGTTGTTGTTGTTGTTGTTGTTGCATATAAGTACATTTAATTTAATAGAGATATTAGATATTGTATTGACAAATATGATGACAATTAAAATTTATAAAATAATACAATCTAATATGTTCAAATAACCCGATCATAATTTCCATTAACTCATATTTTTTAATATCGACCGCGCATCGCGCGGGTATGACTACTAGTATTATTAAAAGGAGAGGATAAAGCCCTCTCCTTAACCCAAGTGGAAGCATAAATAAAAGCCACATGGCATATTTAGTTACTAATTAATTTTTTAGTTAATAATTAGTTATTAGTTATTATATTTGAATTTAAATATCTATAAAAACGAAAATAATAAAAAATAAAAACTACATATATATATATATATATATATATATATATATATATATATATATATATATATATATATATATATATATATATATATATATATATATATATATATATATATATATATATATATATATATATATATATATATATATATATATATATATATATATATATATATATATATATATATATATATATATATATATATATATATATATATATATATATATATATATATATATATATATATATATATATATATATATATATATATATATATATATATATATATATATATATATATATATATATATATATATATATATATATATATATATATATATATATATATATATATATATATATATATATATATATATATATATATATATATATATATATATATATATATATATATTAGTTTCTTTATTCTAATTAATAAATATTGATATATCGAAATTAATTATAATAAAAAAATCAAAAATATAAATATATAAAAAATAACTACACATTCAATTTGAGTGGGAGTAGTTTCAAGTTGGAGTGTTAAAATTATTTTAAAATAAAAAAATAAAATTAAATTAACTATAACAAAAAACGAAAAAAGAAAAAGAAAAACTGCCCATTCAAATCGGTGAGTAGTTTCAAGTTGGAGTTTAAAATAAAAAATAAAATTAAAAAAATAAAAATTAACATTTCAAATTGGGGAGTAGTTTCAAGTTGGAGTTTATAATTGTTTTAAAATAAAATAAAAAACAAAAATAAAGCAATAAAAACTATTGTGTGGAGTAGTTTCTTTCTAATATTATATATTCTATATATCTTCTATATATTAAAAGGAGAGAATAAAGTCCTATCCTTACGCCAAGTGATAACCTAGAAAAAAATCTTATGGAATAATTAGTGAATAACAAAGAAATTATCTATTAAAAATTAACAAAGAAATTAACTACTAAAATATGGGGGAGAGTTGGTTTAGTTTAGTGTTTCTTTATTTTATTTTTTAAAATCATTTTCTTTTTAATTTTTTTAAATAAAAAGTATATCTATTCATTAAAATTCAAACAATATTTTTGAGAAAAATATAATAAAATTTAAAATAAAAAATATATATTTTCAAGAGTAATAAAATGTATATCTTCTATTATATTACAAAAAAATAGCAGACAAAAATATTCAACAAGTAATATGCTAATAACCTACCTATATATTATTAAAAACCAAAGAAAAAGGCACCATATTAATACAAGTGGTACCTAGATAGAAGCCACAAAATATAATTAGTTAATAACAAAAAATTATTTATTAAAAATTAACAAAAAAATTAACTACTCAAATATCGGTGAGGGTTAGGTATATCGTATTGACAAATAAAATGACAACTGAAATTTAGTAAAGCAATACGGTCTAATAGTATCAAACAAGAATGATTAAATTTTTTTTAATATTGACCGCGCATCGCGCGGGTACGACTACTAGTGATTAATACAACCCAATCCTAATAGAATTATAGCAATCTAGAATTACAACTACATAACTAATTAGAAGTACGAAAATAATTAGCATGATGATAATTTTATTTCTTCAACAGCCTTTCATATACAGCTCCAGGTCATAGTAATGTGTACCTGATTCAAATGATAAACCAATGAGTCTAGAGTTGGAGAAGAAGAATAATCAACAACAGCAGTCAAATGAATCAACACAACAACATCTATCAAAACTTCAGAATATAGAACCGAGCAAATCACCCAAGCACAATTGGAAAATCCAGCAAAGTCGAAATAAACCAGTGAAGAAAACGACCCAACAGAGATTCCCCAGAATAACACTCGAGTTAATCAGCTTTCTAATTTTCGAACTTGAAAATCTGGACCTAATATCTGAATTTTCAAAATCCAGCCCTCTAAATATGTGGAACCCCTTTTTCAGGCTTATTAGAAGCCTATTTATATAGGTATTCGGGGGGGGGGGGGGATTTCAAATAAAATAATTATATTTTCCTCCCCTCATTATTTCAATTAATTACATACTGGTCTACTAAAGATGTATCGAACTGCCTTCAGACCCTTGCTAGAAGGTTCTCGACAATTCTATTAGGTTCTATTATGTGTGTTTTACCCAATTGTCCCCACTTGCTAAGGTTTATTTCGTTAATGCCTTTTAACTCTACCCAGTATACCCTTTATTATCTGGGTAATTTCAGGAAAACCAAGCAACACAGTCATTTATATCCCCACAGGCTCTATGTAATTTACAGAAATGCCATTTATTATTCCCCTTTTTACCCCTTTCATTTATGTGTATTTATCCGACCTACATTAGGTTTGTCAAGACGTGGGTGATTTGAATGTATTTAACACATAGCACCCTAAGACTTGTTTTAACAAATAACCAATCTCAGACTATAGACTATTTCAATGTTAGCCCTTTTTTACAAAGATAGTCACTAATCAAAATTCATACTGTGTTAACAAACATAGCCACAAAAGCACTTACACATATGACCTAAATACACATAAGCACTCAAAAGTTCAGAAGAAACTAATACACGAATCAAGTTACAAATATAACCAATTTTATGTTATTTTGCACAAATAACCCTAATCACGAATTAACTTCCAATTAATCAGAACTTAGACCAGAAATTTGATAATGGTTGAATTCCAATCTATTAAAACCCAATCGAGATGGAATAATGAGCAATCACATAAAGCTAGCATATTTAACATTTGATTCAGGAGCAGTTACTGTCAAAAACTTAGAAATACTCAAATGACTTTAGGTATGCAGAAGATCCAAGGCAAGTATGAATCAAGATACAAAGATATAGATAGAAAGTACACGTAGAATAAGTTTCAAGTTCTCAGCATGATAGTCATGTGAAACAGTTAACAGAACAAGGTTCAAAAACAAAAGATAGAAAGAATCATGTTTCACAGAAGATGAATCAACTAAGAAACGAGGGGTAGGGTACTTAGCTTTAGGCTTTTTCCTTTTCTTTTCTTCTTTCTTTTCTTCCTTTTCTTCTTATCTTTTTGATTTCTTCATTTTCTTGATCATCAGAGACCTTCAGAGACGGTTGGTCTCTGGAGTGTTAGATTTCCATAATAGGTTATGGTTTGTTTTTGGGTGTAAGAGAAGGGATATGAGGCTATTAGGGTGTTGTTTTGGGGTGGGATCTATTTTTGGTACTCGTCGGAGTAGGGTTCCGGCGAGCATTTTTTGCTTATTCGAGAAGTTCGGGGTAGATTTGAAGAAAGCCACTTGGGTGGGGTGAAAGATCGCTTAAAGACGATCCTGGGGTGTTAATTTGGTGTCTTGACTCATACTTTGGGGTGGTTGCCGGCTAGGGTTCCGGCGACCTGGATTTCAAGAAAGGGGTTTGCTGGCTTTGATCGCGTTTAATGGGGTTCGAGGGTGGTTGATGGTTGTTTATGGATGGGGGAAGGTGTTTGGTGGCATGTTATTGGCCGGAGACGAAGATTGTAACAGTCTTCGGTGGTCTCCATGGGAGACTGGAGAGGAGAGGATGAAGACGACCTAAGGCGGCTAGGGTTAGAGGTGATATGAATATGTGTATGTAATGACGGCCAAACGAGGAGAGGGGAGTATATATATCGATCAGGGGTAAATGAATCCTGGCCATTGGATCAACTGAAATGAATGGCCATGATCATCTATGTCTAAACACTGTCGTATACTTTAATGAGAGATCTTATAGAGTCCGTTAGATCAAGTTATTTGAACGGTCAAGATTAGTTATTTAAAACTACGTCGTTTCACTTAGTGGCTCGTTGGTCTCAGCCATTAGATCAATCGTATTGGACGGCTATGATTATTTTTAACACACGACGTCGTTTAATTCATGCAAGCACTGCCTTCTTTGGTCCGTTGATTATTTGTATCAACGGTCCAGATCTATTTGCTCAACGGTGTCGTTTGGTTTCAAGACTGGGCAGACCGGATTTAACTTCGTTTGGGCTTGGTCTGTATAGGCTATGCATTCCTAGAGTATTTGGCTCAATTTTGATTATACAATGTATTGTTTTGTATTTTTTTTTGTATTTTTATTGTTTTAACTTATATTTTATTTATTTTTTCTTGTATTTTCTTTTATATTTTGTACATTTTACTTTATAATTGTTTTATATTTCTTTTACTTCTCATTTTGGCATTTTCCCTTATTTTTCTGATATTTTTTGCATTTTTACTCTATTTTCCGGTATTTTTGCATTTTTACTTAATTTTCTAGTTTTTAACATTTTTTGTGGTATTTTCCTAATTAATTTCTTTTGTATTTTCATTTCAATTTCATTTTCAAACAAATACTGGTATTTCAACTAAATCACACAATTGCAAAATAAAAAATTATTTTTGTATTATTTTATATATTTTGGAATTTAATTGTTTAGGGCAAAAATCACGTGTTCACAGGTAGTAAATTCTTTGTTTATCTTCCGTAATAATTGGGGCAATGTAGGTATTGCTATGTAGTATGTCTAATTAATTTTTCTCGTTATCAGCAGTTATGTTAATTTTGGTGGGTATTTGGTGGATCAATGGGCATAGGATAGATATATTATTTTTGTGTTCATCTGCCATTAATTTGTCCTTGAAAGAAGAGGATTCAGTTTCCATTAATGCTTGGTGGAAATTTATGTCCGATGATTTGGGATGAATTGTGTTTTGGTTGGCATATTGAGACCTGGTGCAAATTTGAAGAATGGAGTGATGTAAGTGGGAGTTTTTCACACTACGTTGAGTCACAATGGAGACTCTGATACTTAAGTTATCTTTCATGAATATTACTGATTGAGCGTTAGAGTGAATTATAAAAAGTACAGCTTTGAGTCGTTTTTTATTTTGCTAGAAAACACATTGAAGGTTGTGAAATAGTTCAGAAACTTGTGTCATTATCGATTCAAACATTGTTTTAAGCAGTTTAGAGCCATCTCAGACAACAATATTAAGTAATTGATGAATATAGAGTTGAAATCTCAACAATCTCATAGCAATCATCGTCTTATTGAACTTCAAAAGTTATTTATGTTAAGTATATTCAACCTTTTAATGATATGTACCATGACTATTGTGAATCTTACATCTTTAACGAATATTAATTGTTACATCGTTAAATTTTTTTAAAATTAATTTTATTTTTGGTTACTCCATATTCGAGGTAGTGTAATTCTAAAAATATTCAAATATAACAAATAGCAAGTGTAAAGACATAAAAATTGCTCATTTTTATCAATTCAAGATTAAACATGCTAATATTGCAAGGACCAAAAATGACTAATTCATCAATAATTGAGGGATCAAAAGTGCAATGAGTCCAAAAGAATAAGGTGCCCATGTCAACATGTCCGGATATGAATCCCTGTCCGAATTTATAGCATGTCCGTAAGCATTATTATAATTACAAATTTGCACTTTCCTTCCACCGCAGGGTGCAGGGCGCAGGCGCAGCACACTCTTCTCGGATTTTGCCTCTTTTCTTTATCCTCTCTTCAAAGCCTTTTCCTTTCACATTCTCTTTTTTCTCTCTAGCGTATGATTTATTCCCCATGTGAAAAGCTGCTTGATTCTATTTTCCCTTTTCTGGAGATCTAAAAGAAACCGTGTAAGAATTTCTCTTTCTTCTCCTCCTTTTTTTTTTGTAAAATAAATAAATAAATTTGTATTCGTTTTTTTTTTTCGTTTTCTTTATTACCTATCTCTTTCATTTTAGTGCTCTGCATTTTGTCCTTTTTTGTGTATGTTAAATTCTTCAAAAGGGTTGTTAAGGTTTCAAATTTCTTTGATCTTTGACTTCCGGATTTGTGTTTTTTTCTTGAATCTAAGATTTCTCATAAGAAAAATCCCATTTTTGTATCCAAGAATTTTGTGGGGTTTGCTCATTTTCCTTTTTTCCAATTTTCAGGGTGCATTTTACAGAGGAAATTGATCTGAGATAAGCTTGCTCAGTATTTGTGAAATCAACAATACAGGGTCTCAGCTAGGGGTTTCATGTTCTGTTATAGCTAAGTTTTGGTGGAATTTGAATACCTCAGGATTTTAGATGCAGAAAGAAACAACTTACATTGTGAGAAGGTTCTTGCTTTAAAACGATAAACGAATTATTACCTGTTGATTTTTGTGTTTTTTTTATCAAGGTTGTCTGTCTGGAAGATATATTGTATATGTGTAAAAGTTGGATTTTTTGGCTTTGTGATATTTTAGAATTTGAAGATCATTAACCTGAAGGGTAGGTTTTATAATATATACTGTGTGGACTGGGAGAACTTATATGGATAAGGATAAGTCTTCAAGCCATACAGTAGGTTCATTGCCTCCATTCGGGAGATACTCATTGTTTTCACCTCCTGGGGGTAGTTCCAATGCAAAGTTGGAACAATCTGGATTAGCTAATTTACCTCCCTTAGGACCTGGAAATGCTTCAGAATCAGGTCATTTTGGTCATGGTTTGTCGGCTGATTCTAGCCGATTTAGTCATGATATAAGCCGAATGCCCGATAATCCGCCTAAGAAATTTGGTCATCGGCGTGCCCACTCGGAGATTCTTACTCTTCCTGATGATATTAGCTTTGATAGTGATCTTGGTGTTGTTGGTGGACTGGATGGACCGTCTCTATCGGATGAGACTGAGGAGGACTTCCTCTCAATGTACCTTGACATGGATAAGTTTAATTCTTCATCTGTGTCTTCTGATTTTCAAGTGGGCGAGTCTTCTTCTTCGGCAGCTGCAGCTTCAGGTTCATTGCAAATTCCAGCAATGGCTTCAGCAGCTTCAGGGTCAGATAATGTGGGCCCCACTGCTAGCGCGAAGCCAAGGGTTAGACATCAGCATAGCCAGTCCATGGATGGTTCGACTACAATCAAGCCGGAGATGCTCATGACAGGTATAGACGAGGCATCTCCACTTGAAACTAAGAAAGCAACGTCTGCAGCGAAGCTTGCTGAACTTGCTCTTGTTGATCCAAAACGTGCCAAGCGGTAAGGCTTTAGATGGAAATGTTGTTGCTCATTTAAGTTTGCTGTCTGTTTCACGTTATTTTAGCTTGGCTATACCCATTCAATTTGCTTTTCTGGTACATGGTCTTGCTTGGGATGAAATCTTATGTAGAGGTCTAAGGGCAGACTATTGATGGAGTGGCCTAAACATGTTCTTGATGTTTAAAAAAAATTTAGATTTAAATGTCATTATTTGTTCCATTGGTGGTGAGGCATTTTATCTATATGTTGACTAGCACTTGCTCCTCAATCTTTTTGGTTTTTTTTTGGTCTAATGAAGCAGTTGTGTCATCAAACTTCTAAAGGTTTGCCTATGGTCTCTTCTATCAACTATTTCTCTTCAATGGCTAAAGAAGACGGGGAAATGATGAGACTTGTTAGAAAGGAAAATAAAGAGACAAGGCCCTTCTGGGCCCTCTACCTTAACTGCGCCAACAAGTGCCTCCCGCTCCCCCAAACATTTCTGTTCTATTTCTTGTTCTTCCTGCTCTCCTTTATCCTACAGCAGAAGAATCTCCCCAGAAGTTCGATTTCATTAATGGTGTGTAGAAATCCACCTCTAAGAACCAAAATTCCAGCTTTCTTGACTCCTCTAAATTAGCTATAGTTGGCCTCTGTTGTTGGTGAGGAGGGTACACTGCGACTGCCCCTCTCCTGGCTTCTAGGAAATTTGAACTTGTTTGTCCATTAGAGGGAGGCTGGCAAAAGAGAGAGAGAGAATATGTAAGATTAAAACTGTAGGCCCCTCCGGGGAGTTTGAAGCAGGCAACAGAAACCATGTGGAGCGAGAGAGCTGCATATTTTCTTAGGCTAATATAAAGACAAATGGAGAATTTTTATTTATAGGGTAACCATGTTACTAAGATTAGAGAAAAGAGTTGGGATGGCTCAGTGTTTCAAGCTTAATTTAGTTGCCTAGTTGAACTGTTGTTTTCACTCAAACAAATCTCCAGTTGTGTTCTCTCTCAGCATTGTCTTTTTTTATACGGTGCAACAGGATTTGGGCCAACAGGCAATCAGCTGCAAGATCAAAGGAAAGGAAAATGAGGTATATAGCAGAGCTTGAGAGAAAAGTGCAGACTTTGCAAACAGAAACAACTACTTTGTCTGCTCAATTGACCCTATTGCAGGTGCATATCTGTTGCTCTCACTGCCCTGTAATTGTTTGTTTTCATTCACTTCTTATTTGTGTTTTCTTTCTGATGTCGAACTCGGGCTTGAGTGCAATTGAAGTGATGGAAGTAGATAAGTGCTTAGTCTAGTGTCTGCGGCATCTGCATACGTACAAATGTACAGATATATGTATCTTTAACTTTTTCTTTACATGTATCATAAGATTATGGATTCTGAGATGTCTGTTTTTGTTTCCACATGAAACAGAGGGATACAAATGGTCTGACTGCTGAAAACAGTGAACTTAAACTGCGTTTACAAACAATGGAACAACAGGTGCATCTGCAAGATGGTATGAATCCAAATAATGACTTTTCAGTAATATTTTGCCCATAACCAGCATTGTGGTTTCATCTGTCTGAATAAAGTTAGCCATTTCTTCGATACTATTCTTTAATGTAATTAGTGTTTGATCATTCAAGCTGATCCAAACGGGATTACTTGTCAAATGCAAGATAAGGTCTGGTTGGATTTAGGCTTTGTTGGTCTCTGAAACTTTTTCTGCGATTCCAGAAGAAAGTGAAATCAATTTCGATTTACTGCATCACTTTCACATTGAGTGTAGTATTAACCTTGCAGTAATAAATACTAGTAATTTTGCCATTTTCTTCATCGTGTTATACAGAAACCAACATAACACATATTACCTTGCGAGGCTAAGCATAGTTTTTGATAGGGCCTGTTTGACTCAGATAAAGGAATATTATATACAAGTCCACTATTCTAAAGTGAATATTCTCTTCGAATGCTAATGGTGTTGTAGTGGAGGTTTGAGTAGTTGCATAATTCAGATGTTAGAACTTCAAAGCTTTGTTCTCAGAACATGATGCTGCTTGAATATGAGAAACTCATGAATTTGTGTCATGATGGGCGCCCATGTATTAGGTACTATTCTGTTTTGTCCATAAAAAAATTGGAAAGGTAAGAGGACACACCAATAGGCTACAATTCACCTTGTAAGACCCTTCACACCATAGAAAATTTACAATAAATTGTCATATCTCAACTGGACCTTATTTCCTTGTTCTCAGTAAAAGATTGTACTAGGCTGATAGAACATTTTCCTAACATAAATTTCCTTCTCTCTCTCTCTAAAATTTTTCCTCTCCATGATATCTTCAGCTTTTACCAACTTCTTCAGCCAGATTAGTGGTGCAACCCTATGTGGTTGATGAATTAGTTTGGGATTGAGACACTTGTTGTTGTATTTTTTCAATTATGAAAAATGTGGGTGCCACCACTTCCTTTTATATGTTTCAACTTGGTGAAAAGCAGTCCAATACAACAGAATGAATGTGTGTAATTAAACTGCAAGTACTTCGTTAAGTTTGAGATAGTCCATCGGTTTGTTCAGCTCCTAAATTGGAATAGTTGCAATTCAAATCTAACCTTATCTCATTTGGACACATAGTGTTATCTTGGCAATTAATTTGCCTATTGGAACTGAATTATTTTCCGCTGGATTTAGCATATTATGAAGAAGGACCTGCACATGGTGTTTATCGACTTGGAGAAGGCGTATGACAAGGTCCCTAGGGAGTTAATATGGAGGTGCCTGGAAGCTAAGAGCGTGCCGGAAGCCTACATCAGACTAATCAAGGACATGTACGATGGAGCTAAGTCCAGGGTTAGGACAGTGGGTGGCGACTCAGACCATTTCCCGGTGGTTATGGGGCTTTATCAAGGATCTGCGCTTAGCCCCCTTTTGTTTTCCTTGGTAATGGATGCTTTGACGCGGCATATTTAAGGGGACGTACCTTGGTGTATGCTATTTGCTGATGACATAGTCCTGGTAGACGAGACGAGGGTCGGTGTTAACGAGAGGCTAGAGGTATGGAGACAGACTCTCGAGTCTAAGGGGTTCAAACTAAGCAGGTCTAAGACAGAATATCTGGAGTGTAAGTTTAGCTCCGAGTCGAGCGAAGTGGGTGGGAGCGTGATGATTGGATCCCACGACATAACCAAGAAGGATAGTTTCAGATACCTTGGATCGGTGAACCAGGGGGACGGGGAGATAGACGGGGATGTCACTCACCGTATAGCGGCGGGGTGGTCGAAGTGGAGGCTTGCATCGGGAGTCTTGTGTGATAAGAAAGTGCCACAGAAACTCAAGGGGAAGTTTTATAGAGCTGTGGTTAGACATGCCATGCTGTATGGGACGGAGTGTTGGCCGGTGAAGAAATCTCATGTTCAGAGGATGATGGTTGCGGAGATGAGGATGCTTAGGTGGATGTGCGGGCTCACCAAGTTAGATAAGATTAGGAACGAAGTTATTCGGGAGAAGGTGGGGGTGGCCCCAGTGGATGAGAAAATGCGAGAGGCGAGGCTTCGGTGGTTCGGGCATGTGCGGAGGAGAAGCCCCGATGCCCCGGTGAGGAGTTGTGAGCGGCTAGCGGTGGTCGGTGTGAGGCGAGGCGGAGGGAGGCCTAAGAGATACTGGGGAGAGGTAATTAGACATGACATGGCCATGGTTCCGAGGACATGACCCTTGATAGGAAAGTCTGGAGGTCTAGTATCAGGGTGGTAGGATAGGGGCTTCTAGTTTTTTCGTTCTCCTTGCCCGGGGTGGGTGAGGCGTGGTAGGGCCGCCTATAGATGATTATTTATGTTCTGTTGTGGTAGTCATTTATGGTAGTTACTGTTATGATATCATTGCATGCCTGCTTATTTATTGGTATTTATGTCTCTTATGTTTAGATAATTTTTATGCGTTGTATGCTGGAGTGACTAATGCGGTTTTTGTTTTTGTTTTTGTTTGCTTTTCCTTTCCTTGCGCCGAGGGTCGATTGGAAACAACCTCTCTGCCCTCTCGGGTAGAGGTAAGGCCTGTCTACATATTACCCTCCCAGACCCCACCTTGTGGGAATATACTGGGTTGTTGTTGTTGTTGTTGTTGTTGGATTTAGCATGTTACTTAGGTTTCAAGAACCATTGGGAAGGCTATGGTATTGTTTACCTAAGAAGGGATAGTCAAGGAATAATATGGGAGTTCACATTTAGAATGGCGATACAAAATTCGGAATGGGAGAAAATAGATGAGTTCTCTTATAAACTCTATGCTTGCCTTGAAGGGGATGACGGAGAGCACAGGATGGTGTAGAGGGTGAAAGGGACAAAAAAAATTTCATTCAGATCAATTTAATTGAATGGAGTAGATAGATGGGAAGGATGGAGGAATGGGGCACCAAGGCGTCAAAGAAGTTTGCATTCTTCATTTGGTGCAATGTGCGAGATGCAATATTGAGTGTGGACAACTTAAAGAGGAGGAGAATGGTAATGAGTTGGCCTTGTTTGTGCAAGGAATCGGAGAAGTCACCAACCAGATTTTGTTACATTGCAAATTCGTTTGACATTGGTGGAATCTTGCATGTTATTGATTAGTATTGCATGGGTTGCACCATTCACAATAGAGGAAACAATTAAGAGTTTGGAGTATGGAGAAATATACCTTCATCACTTCATGTACGTTTTGGCTTGGATGGACCAAAACGAATAGGAGATTTTTTTATAGTAGTGAAAGGGACGTATATAGCATTATGAAATCTTTCTTGTTTCATGTACATTTTATGGTGTAAAGGGAGGATACAAGTGTGTATAGATGAATGGTTTAGCATGATAGAAACCTGTGGTTGAGCGACTCTTCAATTTGTAAAATATTTTCACCATCTTGTTGTTTCAATAAATGATACTTTTGACTTTTGTCAAAAAGGATTGTAGGAGAGGAAAGTGACCCTTCTAGATAAGGTAGAAAGTATATTTTCACGATAGATAAGGCTGCAAGTTTGATGCTGATCTCTGTCAATCCGTTTTGTCCATCATTTGACATGTTTTAACAATGTCACTCATCAGTCAATGAATGGAAAATTTGCTGCAAATGATGCACCAGACATCAGGTGCTTTTCCTAAAATGGTGGAAAAGCCAACATGCATCCTCTGCTAGTTTTGCACTCATAAATCTAAATTACTGTACGAGCTCTTCATCTTGTTCAATGTGCATTTGTCTTTTACACACCTGACAATTTACACCCTAACCCTATGTCATAGAGGAGCGATGGACGTACTACGGACTATTAGTCCAGAAGTGCATTCATGCAGCGTTTCTATATGTCCAAGATTGTGCTCGCGTATTTATTGATCTTCTTTAATGTTTTGTTAGTTTCTTTAATGCATGTGCATGAAAACATTTTGAGCACGAAATATTTGGGGTTTGTCCAGAGAGTTGCTAATTGATACTGTTTTTTTCTGTAATTTCTCCATATGTAGCATTGAATGATGCTCTAAAGGAGGAGATACAGCATCTGAAAGTGCTAACTGGGCAAGGCATTGCAAATGGCGGACCTATGATGAACTTCCCAACATCCTTCGGAGGCAATCAGCAATTTTACTCTAACAACCATGCGATGCATACATTGTTGGCTGCGCAACAGCTTCAGCAGCTCCAGATACATTCTCATAAGCAACAACACCAGTTTCAGCAACATCAGCTCCACCAGTTTCAGCAGCAGCAACAGTTGCAACACCAGCAACAACTGCAAGAACAACTGCACCAAGCTGGAGATATGAATTCGAGAAGTTCACTGTCATCTCCTCAAAATGACAATGCTTCTGATACTAGTGCTATATCAAAGGATTGAAAAACACACAGGCAGTGTTGGGCAGAGAGTATAGAGTTGGTCTATTTTTTCAGAATCATCATTTGTTTTCATTAGCTCAAGTCTATGTTTCAAAATCATCATGTGTTTTTCATGTAGCTCAGCTTATTTATCTTAAAATAGATTGGTTAGCTTCACCTGCATTTTAGTATTACTTTGTAGGGTCATTGACTTTTTAGTTGAAAATTGTGCAAGTCCCATTCTGTGGCAAGTCATTGTGCTCGACATGATTTTCTTCATATTACCAATATTCTTTGTGGTGGTCTTTTTTAAGACATCAAGTAATTTACACTATTTCACTCGTAGTGTGAGTGTTACACATATTACTAATTATATTTGATGCATGTTTACGCTCCTTGCGAGCCGAGTGTATCGAAAACAGTTTCTCTATCTTTTCAAGGTAGGGGTAAGGCTGTATACATTCTACCCTCCCCAGACCCCATTTATTGGATTATATTGGGTTGTTATTGTTGTTAATTTCCAACCCCATTTATTGGATTATATTGGGTTGTTATTGTTGTTATTTACATTTTTCGCGATCATGGAGGATACCTGTTGGTTTTGTCTTGTAAATCTCTGTTCTGAATCTGTTATCACTTTGAGAAAAATTGCAGGGTGGAATTAATTTCCAACGTTTGCCTATGAAGCAACCTTTTCAAATTCTGAATTGTATTTTATGTTTTGATTCATTTCAAACCGTGCTTCCCTCTTGCATGAATACAACTTATGACTCCATGTCCTCTCGTCTTCAATACTGTATTTGGCGCTTTTTTTTTTTTGGTTTCTCACATGGTGTACGATACTTGCATTGGAGTTCGACTATATCCGAATTCGCGTCGTGTAGAGCCCCATGTGGGGGAAGTGTTCCTTGCCATGAATTTTTTCATACTCAATGCTCGACCCCGAGATCTCTGATTTAGGAAGGAGCAGTCCCATCCATAATACCACATCCTTTGGTGGTATATATTTGGCTAACTCACCTGAGCAAGTGAGTGGCGATTTTAATAACTTCTACAACCGGAATAACATTTACTTTTTTAAGAGTAAAACAAACCACAAAGGAGTTCTTGCCCTAAAGAAATGGTTTTCGTTAATAAAGCTTTTATAGAAAAAGTAATAAAGTTGAGGCATCCACTTAAAGTAACGACCCAAATCGATGGACCGCGATGGGCACCCGGTATCTTATTCAATCGAGTACCAATATAACATATCTTTCTTATCGTACTATCATTGGTAACTGGGCCAACATGACCACAACTTGTAATGCAAAACTATAAGTGGCAAAACACTTTATTAATGAAACCTTTTTCTTAAAACATGAGTACATATGGGCCGTCAAGGCCTCTGACATACTGTACAAAATAAACCTTTGTCTATAAAGCCTCTAAGAGTATTTGACATCAAATTGGATAGGGTACCGGCCTACTCATATGTCTGTAGTAAAATTCTAACACGATGACTCATAGACTCGGCTGCATTCTGAATGAGGTGGAGTCTTACCGATCCTTCGATGAATGCTAACATCGTCTACTATGAGGGCTCGTCAACTGATTGTCTATACCTGCATGATGCAGTGTCTCCAACAAAAGGACGTCAGCATGAATAATATACAGAGTAGGTAAGACTCATAAAAAGTATAAAGTATATAAAAGACATGGAAGAAATACAAAGTAAATGACTCAACCTGTAAGTCTGTAAATCATGAAATACTTATAGTGTCATGCATATGCGTACGAATGTCATGTCGTGCATAGGTACATATATTCATAACATCATCAAGCCTTTAAGGGCATCCCTTTATATCATCTAGGCCATTGTGGGCAAAATCATCAACATACACCAACTGATCAGGTGGTGGTGCATATATAACGCCGTAACCTTTTTCTAATATTTCATACATATATATAGTATACATATATACACGTATATAACGCCATCTGGTCAAGGGTTAATGTACGTGTATAAATGAATGTAATTCATGAGAAGTATGTCAATAAAATCTCTCGGAATGTCATAAGACCATCATGCCTTTGAGTAATATCATGAAGTAAACTTTTTTCAACTTACGTATTTTTTTGAGACCCATAAACAGAAGATGAATAATAAGATACAAGGGAATTCAAGAACACCTCTATTACTTCTATGAATGGAGTCATTTATGAAAGTTATGTATTTGCTCGTTTTGTTTATATTGTGTAGATAAACTAAAAGTAAAGAAAGGATAACCTTAATATGCCTGAGCCGATTCTCTTGACAATCCCTCTAACACACATTAATTGCGATAAATCACGTAACGACGAATCAAAATAAGAAAGATCCATATATTATTCTTAAGAAATATTACACCGTACTCCCGAATCGCAATTTTCACGTTGCCAAGAAGTCTTGTATGAATTCGTAGCAAATTATGTTGCTAACACTTTGAATAAGTTTGCTGAAGCATTCTTTGACATGTAGAGATTCAAAAATGAACTAAAAAGGCTTAACCTTTTGGGAGTGGGCCCTACTTTAGTGATGACTTAGCCAAACTTTTCTCTACATATGCCACCTTTGTTACATGAGTAAAGAGTCATTAGTTGACTAAAGCCTTTGCTGCCACGTTAAGGTTTCATAAGCTTATCCAAAGATTTTAACTAATTATCTACCAATTTCTTAATCAACTTGTTAATCTCTCATTAATCAATAATTAACTAATTATTCACGTAATTAAAAATTATCTCAAATTACTTATAATACTGTTCACTTTTAATACACTTTATACATCTTGCTATTATGATCATGTGGTACCTTGTATGGAACTAATCCATAAATATGAGACATTATAGCTTGAATCGTATTTGATCTCAAAATATCAAACTTTGACGAAACTCATTTCTTCGATTTGCTTACCCTCTTACCTTCACGAATTTACTTATCTCTTCTTTGAATAGCATAATACTTATAATCTCCAAATAATCTCGTCCTTGAACTGACGTATCTTACGAAAAATTCAACGTACAATACTACAGAGTGTAACATCATCGTAATATAATACTGCGGAGCGTATTCATCGTAATATGATACAGGGAGCGTAACATCGGCGTAATACTGTGGGGCGTAACATCAATTCCCCCTTTAGAACATTCGTCCTCGATTGTTCACTGATGCATGTATCATTTTTATAACCTATGTCTTCCAATTACTTTAGTACTCTCCTTGCCATCTAGGCAACTGTTCTGTGAATAAATCCATAGGCCAAGACGTTCCCTCCTTTAGGCTTCTTTCTCGTACCACGACTTGTGACCGAAATTCTTCCAATCTCATATATGTTGCTACCTTCTATCATGTAGCGTGTACGACTCTGACTTGTAAGTGAGCCTATGCGACTTTTCTCTCATTTTTCCTCCAATTTTTAGCCAATCTCTAAGCCTCACATTGGAAACATATACAGAGATTGACAAGATGTCCCTCTAGGAATCTATAGGTATACTAAAGTCTTTATTCGGTACTTTGTCGAACTTACGAATATTGCTATATCTTATTTCATAGACCCGGTTATCTATCCGCATGACTTTACTGCATCTAGGTAGGTCATACTATACCATAACTCTTACTTCAATTTATCGTTATTCAGTTTTGCTACCAAACTTCAGGTTATTATCGTTGTTTATATATATGTATAAAATCTAAGTCCTTTAACGTTTCTTCATTACTGTTCATCTTAAGACTGATGGCCTAATCTCATCTCATACTTTGTAACTTTTATCTATCCATTGTTGATTCTTGAAACCTCTTATGTATAATCACTAGGGCTCACGTTTGATCGTGGAAGTTTTGAAGCGATTTTCTTGATCCACCTGGGCAATACGATACTATACTTCCATAATCGTATTTCATATCATCCCAACGTGATTCATCTTACGGGAGTCATTCTTATCGCGTGTCGTCCGTGGAATCTTTTCTTCTTCTCTTTTATTTTTCTTTCCAAATTATTACTCAATCGAAGACCCAAACGTCATCCTTTATCTGCCACTATTACACCCTCATTTTATTATCAGGGCAATATTCCATCTCTTCTAAATGCTACTAGTCTTAGACTCATTTGAGTTTATTCAGGCTATATTGAGCCCTCTATAACTTATAGAAACCATCATCTCTCTTGTTTTCATGGGCTTAAGACATACCGTTCTTGTCACCTTCTCTTTTACCCTTTCTTATCTTTGCCTCCTGTCATTATAAAACCTTGTCGCTTTACTATACTTTAGTTTGCAACCTAGACATATCTATTTAAACTACTCACAACCTTCCTTTAACTTGCTTGCACTATATATTTTCTTGTGTTATTCGGGAGCATCAAGCGAGACATCACACCGTCTCTAACTCTTATTTACTCTCTTAAGTAGACATCTCATTACCTAAAAACCATAGACTGGAAGATATGACACTAGCGACACTGCTATCATTTCTGGATACTGAATCTCAGGTCTTCTAGCCTTCTATATGAAGTATGGATTATTACAATTTTCTGCAGCAAAGTATCTCGTACATTGTTCACCTTTACCTTACGTACCTTAAAATATCGATTCACCTCTTCTACGCCTTTCATAACCTCCTTTCTACATAAGTATAATTCACCTCTAAAACGTGAAGCTCTATTATAATACTTGCACCTATGGTGCATACACAATCTGATGGGAGCTTTATACTGACTTATTATGAGGCTCGTACTCTTCTAACTGACTTATTGTAGAGCCGTTATAGAAATGGTTGTTGTACTATATCTCTTGTACCTCTGATATTAAGAGTGATTCTGCACTAATCTCAATCACGATATCCATAATTTTCTGGGTCCACTAATCAAACTCCTTATTTACTTAGTTGATGTAACTCTTTAGTTTTATTTTTCCTCTTATCAACCTTTATGTAGGCTTAAGCTATATTCTGATCTCCAGCTCATGGTATTAGTTATTACTTTATCCTTTCATGGGTGCTATGGAATATCCATGATACAATCTTCTAACAATTCAGTCATTTGTCTATGACCTGGACTCAATTCTTTCTTTTACTTGTACCAGAGTCTTCTACTACTGTATGGATGTCAATATATATATGCTGCATGGATAATACTCCAAAATCTTAAGTGCGTTCATAAGAAAGAATTGAGTCCAGGTCATGGACAAATGATTGACTTAGAGCTACAACAATCTATCTATAGATGTTTTACCTCTTCATATTTGGTGTCTTTTCACATCATTGATGGTCCTTACTCGCCTTGCAGTAATACTTTTTGAACTAAGGATAACAAAATTCCTTACTCACGAGGGTGACACTTAGTATAACTAGCACATATAATCCCTTACGCTTAACTTTTCTCACATTGCTTGCTTTAGGTAAGTGATGATAGGCCATAATTACGTATTTTAGTCGATTATTACACTCTAATTTACTGCACTTTAGTTGAGTTTGCGCTTTAATGGCTAGTATTTTGTACTAACGGTGTGTTTTATATCTTGTAGGAGTGATTCCGAGCTATATAGATGTTATGGAATAAATTCAAGTGATTTAGAGCTTTGAAGTCTGAGTAAAAATCCAAGTAATTAAGCCGGGATCGTATTTGAGGACCAACGGATGATAGAGAAACAAAATGAAGAATAGAGTAGGTATATTGCGCACTGTCTAGTAAACTGCACATAACATTTTTCTCAAAACTCCATTTGGGCTCCACAATATATGGTTGGAAAGGTAATTCAAAAGGATACAACTTCCATGCTTTTTGTTTTTCCAAATTCCGAACGGAACATGGTGAAAAACGCAGTCGAAATTGCGACCGAGGACCTAAGGCGGGCTGAGGTAGTATACCTGCCATATACCACATTTGTACCATGGTCGGACCACGACCGCAACGTCCAGACCTGAAAAAATTGTCTTTTTTCGTGTATGAGAATGTATAATTATTTGGGACAGCCCCTACTTGGTATATATACATGGAAAAATGGCATTTTAAGATGTTAGACACACTTTTGACATAATTTATACCTAAGAAGACAGAAAAGACCAATTTTTGACACAAATTTGACCTAAGGAGGCGGAGACACAATAGGAGCAAGGATGAGAATTCTTCAATGCTTTTTTCCTTCCTCTTCCTATTTTTTTTTTATTGTTGGTTATAATTTTTTGTATTGTAGTTTTACATACTATTATGAATAGCTAATTTGCTATCTAAGGTTTTGATAGAACCTTTTGTAGGATAAATTCTTGTTATATTTTTATATAATTGAGCTGTTGGATTTCTCTACTTGTTCAACTACATATTTATTGTTGTTAATTGAATGGCCATCGATTGACTGTGCCTATTTATTATGTGTTGCTTGAGAAAGGATACATATTTAGGTGGTTGTTGAACAACGTCACTCCTAACGTATGTGAGAATTAAATACATTGGGTTTAAAGGTAGGTTTAGAAATAACAAAGCATTGACGTGGCCATAGTGAACGGTTAGATGAAGCCAACTAGCGTAGTTTAGGGGTGTACATTCGAATCGATTTATCGATAAATCAAATCGATTATTTGTTATCAAAATTGAAAAAATTGAAACCTTATTGAAACGATAACAATAAGCATATGTACAAATCAATAATTGATATGTAATTATCGATAAGGGTCAAAATCGAATGGATAAATCGAATGCACACCCCTAAACTGTAGACACTTGTAAAATGAGTAATTACCTATTTGTGTAGATTAAGGAAAGATTATATTTAAAGATCAAAAGAATGAAGTTCAAATTAATGGAAAACATAATTAACAGTGATGATGTATTTTGTTTTTTTTTAATACCGTTGGAGTGTTGGTGGTATATATTTGATCCCTTACTTTATTTTTGTTGCATATGCTTGTTGACACAATTTTTATGTTATAAATAGTGTTCGTCTTATTTTAGCTTCTTTTTGTCCATATTAGTTAGACGCATTTACAACAATATACTTTCCGTGGAATCCCGTAATTTTTTTATTGGTGTAATAGATAACCGAATTGATAAGCCCCCAAAATCGACAAAACAAAATCGAAACTTTATTGAAACGATAATGATAAGCATGTGTACAAATCGATAATCGATAAAGGTCACAATTGAATCAATAAATCGAATGCACACCCCTAGCGTAGTTCGAGAGAATATATTTGGTAGATTGTTGTAGTTGTTCGAGAGAGAATTACGGCACCTGAAGTGCTCACAATCAGTAGGGAATACATTGACAAAAATTGTAGGAGACATAGCTAGAAGGATTCCGATAATTGGAAAAATCATAACTCTAGACATCCTTAATTTAATCTCCAACCTTTTATCTCGTTAGTTGATAATTATACCACTTTGTCGTATTTGCTAGTGAATTAATTAGAAATATTATTCTCAATCTTTATAATTTAGAAAATTTTCTATCTTGTCTTCTTAGTGATATTTAACAGATACAGCTAAGACTTAGTTCTTTGTGGGATTCGACTCAGGACTTTTAGACCGAATTATACTTGCAGCGATCCCTTATCCTTTTTAGGACTAGAGTTGGACATGATCAACGATACCAAAATTTGATCACGCCCAACTATGCCTTCTAAAAGACAAAGCGGTCGTTGTAAATATAATCCGATTTTAAGTCCGGAGTCGAATCCTCATGGAACTAACCTATCTATTACAACTCTTTGGAAATGTTATTATCAACTCAATTAATTTCTAAATGCAAGATTTTTGATCAATAAATATTGGGTTCTTGTTTAACTACTTCAAATAGTATTAAAAACAACAATAAGTAAAAACAAATATAATTCAATGGTACAAAGGTCCAGGGTACTGATTTCTCCAATTGCTAGTTTAGGTCTTGACTCTTTCGCTATAATTTATCGTAATACTCTATAAGGATTAAGAGCTATGAGTTATCGTAATTATCTCTCGATCAACTACAATAATTTACTAGAGCATTCTCTCAAACTACTCTAGCTGACAATATGTGCAGCTCTAAATTATCCCACCAAAGTTTCGTTATCTCTAAACCCACTTTTTAGTTCAAGTAATGAATCTTTTCACTTACCTAATACTGGTGTTGTTCAACAACAGTCTAAACTAATTAAGGGCCCACTCAATTACTCACCATACAAGACGTAGTTGAACAATCATATAATAAATCCAGCTCTATTATAACAAGTTAAGTCAAAACATCAACCAACAATTGGTTCCATCAACCCTAGATAATTGTTTAGCTACTCATAAAAAAATAAGAGAAAACTACTAAATTGTTCATAATTTAAAATTGCTAGAAATAAAAGGAGATAGAAAAATTCTAATGTTTGATTCATCTTCTCACACTTGTTCTTGCCTCCAAAGTATTCTAAAAACAATCTTAAAAACAATTGTGGGCGATTTTCTAAAGCTTATAAGGGTTTTGCAAAAGTTTCTCCGAATTACACTTTGGTCCCAAAATTTTCCTGACATGTGAACAATGCACCGCGATCGCGGTAGGACTGCTGTGGGAGCTAATCTTTCTGTTTTGCGTTTTAATCTGCCGTGGTCACGGTGGAATTTTTGCCCAGGACATTTTCTACTTCTTTGTGCTCGGGTACTCTTGAGTGGGAATTTTCTTCACATTATTGCCCCCAAAACACTCCGTTATGCTTCTTCAATTAGACTATTCCCTGCGAAACAAAAGAACACTATTTAGAGCATTTTGTTGGCAATTTACCTATAAAACAACAACAAAGCATGGTAATATTTAGGTGTAAACATCGTCTATATAGCCTAATATCAACACCCCACACTTAAATCATTGCTAGTCCTCGAGTAATCCACCACACTCCATCAAAGTTCCTTCCCTAAGCTTTTCCCTTAACGACTCACACCTTGAGCATTTTACCAAAGTTGCACCTAGTAGTGAACAACCTTTACCTCAAGAGTCAAATCTTTTGTACCATGCAACATTCGTACTTACTCAAATCACTCTATACAAGATCCAAGACTTACCTTCTCTTTGTGAATCACATGCCCTCACATCACACAAAAGAGTAGTTCCACATATAATGAGATTTAAAATAATTAGGAACTAAGATATATAGAATTCACTCACTCTAAAAAAGAACATTCACATGCCACAGAGATGCACCATAAGTTTGCCCGTACTATAATACTCTACTAATCAAGCCCACTCAGTCTAATATCAATAGGACTTTACTTGGTTGTAATGTACGCTAAGGGAAGGGGTAGGATATAGTTAGATATATTGAATAACCTCCCTAAGTACTTTTAATACAATTACATTAACCTTCAAGATCATACTTGTGTCAACCAAACACTCCACCACATTTATTTACAACACCCCTATCCATTAGGTGCAATTTGTACAAGCTACCACTTATCAACCACTATAATTATTTATAACCCTTTTTTTTTCGCGGTGCTTCTTCTTTTATGCTTCAAAATTCAGTGCCTTTCTCTATTTTAATGGTTCCACTCAAAAACCAAACCACCACCCCACACTTGCTTTTTCATATTGTTAATAATATTCAAGTGCTTATTGGGAGGTAAAATGTTTAATTAAACAGGCTATTCAAACAATTGGGTAAGGTTCGCAATGTGGTTGTCAAAGAAACATGCTTATAGGCTCAACGAGGTTAACTAAGATATAATGCATTCAGGTGGGTTTACTATATATGTCTGTCTCAATAACGAAATGCCTATATCATTTCTAAAATTGAATGAAACTACTATTTTGTGTTGCAAACACCAAAGGCACGTTCTAGGCATTGAATGTGAATTATGGAATACAGTAATACTCACACACACATGGCACATGACTCACTCCGGATTAGTTTATCAAGACATTCTCTTTTGAGTGTTCAAGTTAGATACAAACATACAATTTGAAGGCACTTAAACAAGATTCAACTCTTGAAACTAAGCGTTACACTGTAGTGTCTATTGTGTTCTGGTGTAAAAACGCTAAGGGTTTTTCCTTCGATTTTAGCTCGTAGCCCATTAATCCTAATCTAAAACTAAAAAGAATAAAAACAAAAGCTACTTATACCCGGTTCAGGTTAAACCCTTGGAAAAGAATCGTGGCCCAAAGAATAACCTAGGGGGAGTTACTACACTACCTAAAAAATAAAAAATACAAAAAATGTTTTTGGTATTTTTCTAGACTAACTTCCTTCAAGAAAATTGTCTAAAGGATCCGTCGTTAGGAAGAGTCTCCACATTCCATTTTTTTTTCTCGACTTAGTCCCTCAAGAACACCGTCGAAAGAGATCCATCGTCTGGACAAGTCTCTTACCTATTTCAACATACCTAATGAATATTACTGAAACACCAAATAATCAAAGCAAACAAAACACAACAAAATCAAACAGTCAATTGTTACAATTACATACATACAATGAAGTATCCCCCAACCTACATTTAAAATGTAGACATGTCCTCATGGCTAAAAAATTAAAAGAACAGTGATGTATAGGAACTTTCCTAAAAGATCACTCCTGATCAGAGACGGTGTCAGGGTTCACATGTAAGCACGACCCAGAGCTCTCAACCAGCCTAAGAATTTCTTCTCTGACTTTACCTATTAGTCAGCCACCGCATAAATACGGGTACCTGAATCAATGACTGCAGTACGCAACCCAGCCATCTCCTCCTCCAAATCTACCATGCGGGTGCCCCGACGTGGCTTTGGTGGGCCTACCTCGTCAACTCTCGAAGGTGGGGGGGGGGGGACTGCATTTTCCCTAACATTATCATTATCAGTTGATTCATCATCAGAGTCATCGACATTCACCACCGACTCTCTTCCGATTCCAATTTTCCTTGCGAGGAATAAGGCTTTTAGTAGCAATTTCTTATCAACTCTAGCGTCTTTAGGTACCCTAGCCATCCAACACAGCCTGGTAACTAGCGAAGGGTAGTAGAGGCCTTTGAGTAACTCTGGTGATCTAATAAACATCTCGTCATAGAGGAACTGGGCCATATCAAAGTCCTTGCGGGCCATGAAATAGTAGATCGCGAATGTGCGTGGTAGATTAACATCGATCGTATTGCTTGAGCGCAACAGTCGACTGTTGATAATTGTGAGCTAACATGTGCCCTCCCAATTGAGAGATTGGGATTTAAGTTTGATCCTAGGCTTTATCCATATGGGCTCTCTGTCTGGCATACAGACCACCTCAAGAAGAGTTCCCCACAAGCACGCGTTTTGCTAAATATACGATAATCATCAGATTCTCCCCTGAACACTGGCAGACTGCACACTCTGCGCATGGCCTCAACGGATGCAGTTACCCATGTATTGCGAATAGTAACAACTCCATTCTTTTGTTCCAGGCAGTTCGCATAGAATCCCTGACCATCCGAACATTGGCCTCCTCCGGTGTCTCGAAGAAGATGTCTAGCTGACACCTCTGGAACTCATTAAAGATATTGGGGCATTCTACTTCTATGGCTTGTCGGTCAATATGTAATTTTTTAGCAACCTTGGCATTGTACCTGTCCTTTACTAGTTTGGAGACAAACCTAGTGCTCTCAACTATGGTGCACTAGCTTGCCGACTAGCTCGTGAGGAGCTTCCTAGTCCACTAGTGGAGGACCTGGTGTTGAATCTCTTTCGAGATGAACTCATTATACCTATCAAATAGAGAAACACCTATTAGTGAGTACGTGAAATGTGTGACTATGGGTGGTTACTCAGACTCACCACATCCATGTCACATTAGCTCCTTATAATTCAATTAGGGCAAATTCCCAAACACCTTGTGGGCATGGCACTATCCTAACACATATAGCCTTCATGGTACATCAAAAATCCTCCCAAATCAAGTATGCTACTATACCAACACACCCCACACTTACTTCATTCAATCACCTACTAACAAACACCTTTCCACCACATTAAATACAGAGCCCCTTCACCAAGCATTCTATAAAAAAAATGAAATTCAACATAAAAACAAGAAGAACTAACACAAATCTACCAATAATTACAACCATCACAATCATGAAACTAATAAAAGCTACAACACAATAAAAAATAAAAGAGAGATGAGTAACATACCTTAGTTAAAGAATGGGTGAGAGGAATAGGATTGGGGGGTGGGTGAGTGGGTGGGTGGGTGTGTTAGTATGAGTGAATGAGAAGGAGAAGAAGAAAGGATTTGGGGGTTATGGTTTAGATAGAAAGTTAGAGAGATAAAAAAGAGCGGGGGGTCGAATGTTTCTTTTTGGGGATGGGTTTTTGTTTTAATTGGGAGTTACTAAATTAAAATAAGAGGAAAAAGAATAAGAAAATCGAAAGAAAAAAATTACTAATACCTGGAACCCACCGTGGTCTCACCGTGACCGTAATGGGTTTAAAAATCTGAGGCAAAATGTTGATGCCTCACCGCGGTTTACCGCAGTCGCGGTGGGTTCGATAATGGATGGAAAAATGCCCGGCTTCCACCACGGTCCATCCGGACTCGGTGTTGGCGCCCTTTTTTTTTATATATTTACACAAGAAATACTAACAACACATTTGCGAGTTACCTCCCAAGCAGCGTTTGATTTAACATCGCGACACGATGCAGGCTTTGATCATCACTCCTTATTCGCGTATTGGGGATCTTCCAAAGTTATTACAACTCTATCCATTTTTTTGGTCATTCCAAGCTAATGTTTCAACCTTTCCCATTTACTGTGGACTTATTTGTCCCATCTTCTGATTCAATTTGCACATCTCCACTTAAGAACATTTGCACCACTCTGAAGGGTCCTAACTATCGTGACTTCAACTTACCCAGAAACAATCTCAATCTCGAGTTGTATAACAACACTAGATCTCCGGGTTTGAAGTTTCGATCCAAGATCTTCTTATCATGCATTAGTTTCTTCATTTCTTTGTATAATCTAGCACTGTCAAATGCCTGGAACCTGAATTCCTCAAGCTCATGTAACCCAATAACTTTGTTAGTGCTTGATGTCTCCATGTCCAAGTTCAACTGTCGCAATGCCCAAAGTGCTTTATGCTCGAGCTCAACCGGGAGGTGGCATGCCTTTCCAAACACCAACTTGTATGGTGACATACCAATTGGGGTTTTGAAGGCTGTATGGTATGCCATAATGCATCATCCAACTTCTTTGCCCAATCAGTCCTTGTTGCATTCACAATTTTTGTAAGGACACTTTTAATCTCCCCGTTGGACACTTCAACTTGCCCGCTCCACTGTGGGTGGTACGAGGTGGTCAGTTTATGATGAACACCATACTTTTCCAATAGCCGTGCGAACAACCTATTGCAGAAATGGATTCCACCATTACTGAGTATAGCTCTTGGAGTACCAAAACATGTGAAAACGTTCTTCTTTAGAAAGCTTGTTACCCCTTTAGCATAATTGGTCAGGAGAGCTACTGCTTCGACCCACTTGTAGACGTAATCAACTGCTAACAATATGTACTTGTTACCATATGAGCTGGCAAATGACCCCATGAAGTCGATCCTCGACATGTGAAAATCTCTACCTTTTGAATTGTGGTCATTGGCATCTCGTCTCTATGAGATATGTTTCCTATCCTTTGGCATTCATCACAACTACCCAAGCATGGGCATCCTTGAATAGAGTTGGCCAATACAAGCGCGACTCTAGCACCTTAGCTGTTGTCCAAGTTTCTCCAAAGTCTCCACTATATGGTAAAGCATGCCAAGCCTACAAAACAAAATGTTGATCTTTCTCGGGTATATACCGCCGGATCATGTTATCTACACATATTTTAAACAATAGAGGTACAATACCACTTGCTAAATAATTAGCAATATCAGCATACCACGGTGCCTCCTCCATTGTCATTGCTAGTAACCGTTTATCCGTGAATATCTCTATTATATCCTCAACCTCTTCCTTCTTTTCATCTCCTTCCAACCTTGAGAGGTGGTCAGCTACTTGGTTCTCTGTCCCTTTTCTATCACGTATCTCCAGATTGAATTCTTGTAACACAAGAACCCAGCGAATCAAGCGTGGCTTTGACTCCTTCTTTTCTGTTAGGTACCTAATTGCTGCATGGTCAGTGTAAATAATAACTTTCGATCCAATTAAGTAAGACCTGAATTTGTCGAATGCAAAAACGACAGCCGAAATCTCCTTTTCCGTCATAGTGTATCTATGTTATGCACCGCTTAGCAATCTGCTTGCATAGTAAATCGGGTGCATCAGTTTACCTTTTCGCTGCCCCAAGACTGCTCATATGGCATAGTCTCGCATCGCACATAAGCTCAAACGGTTACTCCCAGTTGGGTGCAACAATGATGGGTGTAGTCACCAATCTCTTCATCAACTCCTCAAATGCCAACCTGTAATCATTAGAAAACACAAAGGGGTGATCCTTTTCAAGGAGTTTGCAGTATTTTGAAGAAATCTTTTATGAATCGCCTGTAGAACCCGCCGTGCCCAAGAAACTTCTCAACACCTTGATTGAAGTAGGCGATGGAAGCTTTTCAATTATGTCAACCTTAGCATAATCAACCTTAATTACCTTATTGGACACTCGATGCCCCAAGGTTATCCCTTACTGTACCATAAAATGGAACTTTTCCCAGTTCAACACTAAATTTGTCTCCACATATCTTTTGAGCACTCTTCTTAAGTTGTGAAGATAGTCCTCTAATGAATCCCCTACCATGGAGAAATCATCCATAAAAACCTCCATAATGTCCTCCAACATGTCTATGAAAATGGCTAACATGCACCGCTGAAATGTTGCAGGTACATTGCAAAGCCCAAAAGGCATCCTCTAAAAGGCGAAGATGCCATATGGACAAGTGAAAGATGTTTTATCTCTATCTTCGGGGGCTATTGATATCTAATTTTACCCAAAATATCCATCTAAGGAATAGAAGTGCGATCACTCAGCCAACATGTCCAAAATTTGGTCAACAAATGGTAGAGGAATAGGTCATTCCGTGTGGTTGTATTTAATTTCTGGTAATCCATGAAAATCCGCCATCCCGTGAATGTACGAGCTGAGATCAACTTATTGTTCTCATTTTTTACAACAGTCATTCCCCTCTTTTTTGGCACACATTGGACAGGCTGACCCAATTGCTATCAAAGATAGGGAAGATGATTCCCGCATCTAACTATTTGATCACTTCCTTCTTTACTACCTCTTTCATATTTGAGTCCTATCACACCTCCCTTTTTACTACCCCAACACACTTAAATGCGTATAAATACACTTGTAGGGTATACCCCGACAATCAATTACCCAAAACGGATAAAATAACGTAAGGGAAGGAGTTTTTCCAATTAAAGGACAATCGGTTCGGGATTTTATTAAAGATTAATCAGAGTCGCCACTTGGGAATGACAATGGTGTCCCAAGTCACCGGTTAATCCCGAATCCGAGGAATTTTGACTCTTAAAATGTCCGCGAAGCAGAGGTCCGGATAAGGAACTCTGTTAACCCGGGAGAAGGTGTTAGGCACTCCCGGATTCCGTGGTTTTAGCACGGTCGCTCCATTGTCGTTCTTGACTTTTGTTTGACTCAATTATAGGTTTTAACAACATAATGTGCTTTTACGTTAAATATCATTTTTTAGGAATTTGCGGTATCGCGAAAACACGCCTCGAGTCATACCGCAACCAGTACGCCTATGACTTTTGGTGTATTTCAGCTTTACCGAGATTTGGATTTGAGTCGCACCAAGTGCACACTCGTTCATAGGAAGGTATATTAAAACCGTGCCTTAAGATAATCTATATCGGCTTTTAACTTTGGGAGAGGCTATGGAATTCGCTATTAGCCTCTCCGGTTCTATTATGTTATTCTATTACTAAATGGGGGCCCCGGTGTTTGTTATTCGGGCGAGGCTCATCCCAATTTTTCATTAAAGGATACTAGTATTTGGCTACGTTTTCTACATTTGTTCTTTCCTTAATCGTATTTACACAAGTGCTCCAGGCCCCTTTCGAATTTTGTTGTTTATTGGGCCTGGACTTTCCATTAAACGTATGGACTGTCTTGGTCTTCGAGATCCAGGTTGCTTTGGATTTAAACTTGCTGGCCTCATTAGCTTCACGTTGTAGTTCAGAACTCGTTTGCATATTGAGCCCAAACCAATCGATAGTAAATTACTATGAAAAAACAATAAATGCAAAGAACCAGAAGTAACGCAAATCAACAGGATTTAAGAATTAAACTCAGATTGCTTTTATTCATTGAAAGAACAGAGTCACTGTACAAGGCTAAAGAGATGATTTAACTTTATGAGACTATATTCAAACCAATTAACCAACTTATTAATGGTAACCCAAAACACCTAATGCTAAGTGACTTATGGAATTTGCACCAGATTTTAGTAGAGTTTCTGTTAGTTGCTCTTATTCTTAATATCACGTTATCCAATTTCAGATGAACTATTATACTTCTCTAATTCGTGAATTTCCTTTTAAGCCTGCTTATTACCACATATTGATTTACGATGGTGATCTAACACTAACACTGACTTGAATCAAACTTACTTAATGTTCCTAAAACCAATTTACCTCAATGTTATCTTATCCGATTATTTCCTATTCTAACTCATTTGAACATGAATATCGACAAGATGGTTAATACGCAAGCATATCACCTTCTTCACGAGCTCTGTTGTTATAGGCCTATGTGATAATTATTTAGCTTCATTTTAAGAGTTTTACCTAATTAACTAGGTGAGACACCAATCACTACTACTACTATACTATCACTACTACTAGATTATTACATCGTTTTTGTTTCTGTTCTTGCTATCTACTGCAGTATACTATAAATTAGAAATAGAATTACAAACAAGTAACAAAATAATTCAAGTCTTCATTTCATTCAAACTAATCTTTACAGCTTGATTTCTGGACAAGAGTATACCTGGATCAAAGAGAAGAAGACCAATGAGTCTAGGGGGATAAGCAATAAGCAAAGCAGAGACTCAAGCAACAAATGCAACAGTGAGAAGATCCAGATGAGTAGAACAACCCAGCAATCAACAGCAAAGAAGCTCAGCAAAATCCAATAGAAAATTCAGACCCAGATTCGAACAAAAGACCTCAAAATCAGAAGAAGACCAAGAAGTTCTTGCTCGAAAAACTCCAGAAGTTCTACTGTTATTTCACTATTTTTTATCTCTGAAATTTGGTATTCAATAAAAGCCAACTTGAGTATATTTCAGAATTTTCTAAAATTGGAACCCCAGATATATTTTCAGATTACTCCAATTGGAACCCCCCTTTCAGCCCTTTTTGGGGTGTATTTATAGCTAAACCAAGGCTGAAACTTGGGGAGGAAGTATGGGATTAATCCCACTTCTCCCCCTCCTAAAATTATCAAACTTACACTTAAGCCCCCATTTCGGTTACCAGAAATCCTTCCAGCATGTGCTGGAAGGTTCTAAAGATTCCTTTTATGGGTTTTTTACTAGTATGACCTTAGGGTTTGAGATTTTTACAGATTTCCCTTTTTAGGGAGACCATTATACCCCTAAATCTCTGCAAAATTGCAGAAATCAGGAGCATGAATGACTCCATTACCCTTTTAAGTTCTAACTATTTACTAGAATACTATTTCAAGTTCTAATTGTGCCCCTAAGGGCACTGCTTATTTACCCAACTTACCTAGGTTAAATCTCAGCATCTTTGCACCTATTTAACTAATAGCCAGCCCTGGCATTAGTATTTAAGGGCTGGCCAGATTTATTTTAAGGGACTATTTAAATTTTAGCCTATTTAAACTAATTCCAGTCAATTAAGACCAATTTATTCCAATTTAAAGCTAATTGCAGGACTAGCCTCCTTTATTATTGAGATTAAACTATTTAAGAACTAGCCAGTCTCAAGTTGAGACTTAGCTTGGCTATTAAAGCCAATTACTGAACAGCTGGGCCCAAAACCTTTACAGGTTTGGCCACTTTGCTGTTCAGGGCTCTAAAGAGAGCCTGGGCTAATCTGCATTTGCAAACATAGCCCTTTTGCACAACCAGCCACTTTTAAAGTGGACCGTGTGTTAGGGCTTTATAGAATAGGTCAACCCTTTGCAAGGTTGACCATTCTTAAGCCAATTATTTAACTTATAGCCTAATTATGATTTTCAGAGTTTTAACCTATTTAAAAACTAGCCATTTTCATGGAACCTAATACTAACAGCTATAACCAATTCACCTAGGGTTCAAACAGTGTTAATCAAACACTTACATTCAACCAGAACCAATTAAACTAAATCAATTTCAACATGGATTGCATATTAGGACACATAAGATCAAACAAAATGTAATAATCAACCAAAACTCAGAGAAGGCAATTGATATGGTTGAATTTCAGTTGATTAATTCACATTATCTAATTTTATGAGACAAAGTATGAACTCATGTTAATTAAGACCTAATTACTACCAGTTCAAGTCACATGAAAGTTTGAACAACTCAGAATCACCAAGGTTCATGACACAGGAAATGAGAAAGATCAGAGTAGTAGTCCTTAGATAGTCATGAAAATCTATTGACTAATCCTAAAATTATCCTAAAAGGAAAACAGTGAACACATAAAACCTGGAATAAAGCCAACTCAGATATGAAACTAATATTTAATCCTAACAGTATAACTAAACATGAAGAGATCAATTAGAACTTAATATAAGGGACCAATAACTAATTCTATCCCTAAACATGAGACAAAGAGAAGAGAAGAATCACTCAAACGGTCAATACTAACAGAGAAGATTAAGACAGAATGAGAAAACATGCAAACAAGGTGGAGAAACCTAAACTAACAAAGGACAAAGAAGAGGAGAGATATCAAGTTCAAGTCTTCAAATCAAAGAATCAGAAACCAACATTAAGACAAGAGACACCTTAATTCATATGCCAAACTAAACAGGTGTACTATATGTGAGAGATAAGAAACATAAAGAGATGAGCAGTCAAACAGGGAGCACAGATGAACAAATTAAAACCTAAAACTAACCATGTGACGAATTAAGTCAGGCTTGTTGAATCTCAGAAATCATTAACCAATATGATAAAGAAGAAAAGATATATCTTTTAGAGCTAAGTAAACTACACACAATCGTCACACGACGGAAAGAAATACCGGAAATAACAAATTAAGAAACCCTAATACTTAACAAAAAGAAAACAGAGAGATGGATTAGAATATGCGGGATGTAAGATGTGAAACAAGATAAGATGAACAGAAAAGAAAAGAAACAGGAGATTAGAAGGAAAAATCCTAAACTAACATGTGAGAATCAAGAATCAAAAAACATACAGAAACATGCGGAATGGCAAACAAAAACCAAATAAAAACACACAAAGCATGAACAGACAAATAATGAAAGAAAGCAGATAAAGGACAGGGGGACTTAGCTTGCAGGGCCTGTCCCCTGAGCTTCCTATCTTCTTTCTTTTCTTTTTCTTTATTCTCTAGACTCTTTTTCCTCATTTCCTTTCCTTATTCCTTTTTTTTTCGTTTTCTCCTTCTGACTTTCTGGTTTCCTTTTTAGACTTCAAGATGAAGTCCCTTTTTGAGTTTATGTTTGGCTTGGGGTGCTTGGGAAGGCAAAAGGGCAGACCTTGATGGGGTTTGAACTTTGGAGTCACCGGAGTTAGGTTTCCGGTGACCTTATTTTGGATATTCGAAGAGTTCAAGGGATATTCGAGGGGTATGGGTGGTACGGTTGGATAGATCAGGTTAAGAGGAAAAGATCGGCGTTGGTTTGAAGTGGATCCTCGTTGTTTGGTGGTCACCGGTGGTGAGTTCCGGTGACCGGAGTTTTGGAGAAGGGTTGGTTACTGGGTTTTCTTAGGGTTAAAAGGAAGAAGAAGAAAGAAAAAGGGTGATGGAGCTGAGGAGGGAGTCAGAAAGGCCGGCGACCACCGTGGAGAGTGGTGGCCGCCATGGCCGATTAGGGTTTCAAGGTTGAAGATGGGAGAGAAGAGAGGGGTAAGGAGGCGGCTAATCTCTAGGGTTAGTGAAAAATGGGCGAGAAATTCAGACCAAAGCCTTTTATAGGCCGGTCATCTGAGGTAATCTGGACCGTCCATTTGATGAGAATCGACGGCTCTCACAGGCGTTACTAAAACGATGCCGCATCGTCGCTTATGAGGCCAAGAGCCTCTTCCGTCGGATCATATGAATGGACGGTTGAGATCACCCTTACCTTAATTAATTTTAAAACCAACTAGCTAATTATTTAGGCCGTTGGATTGAACTTAGATGAACGACTAAGATTGAGTCTCTTATCTCAATTAATTAAATACTCCGCCCATTCTCTTAACCGTTGGATATATCCTAATGAACGGCCGAGATCACTATCTCTTTCATGGATCAGGCCTAAACTTTAGGGCTAAGGGACTGGGCCGGCTATCTGAATTCAAATTTGGCCCAGTCTTATTATACCCTCTATTTTTGTACTTTTTGATTTTTAAAGATTTTTTATGTATTTTCTTTTTTATGCTTTTTTTTCTTTTTCTTTTATGGAAAAATATAAAACCTAATTTCCTACCTACTCTAATTATTTAGTATTTTTTGGCAATTTTCTACTATTTTTTCCTAATTTCTACTACTTAACACTATTTTTGCCATTTTTCTTAAAATCTAACTAATTACATAGCCTATTAATTTCCTAGCCTATATTTTGATTTTTCTTTTAATTTCTAATTATTCAAACACATAAAATGCATTCAATTTCAAACAAAGCATGTAATTGCACTCAAAATATATTTATTTTAATTTTGGAATTGTTTGCTCGGTGCAAAAATCACGTGCTCACAAGTCCAACCTTCGTTGATGTTCTTTGGAAGAGTTTCAGTGCAAAGACAAGTGAGCAGTAATGAGAGATTTTTGCACATCGGCACATTCCGTGAAAGCATTTTTGAAAACCTTTTGACCGCACCCTGCTTTTAGAGGTTGCCTACATATCCTGGGCTAAACAGGAATCAGGTCAGTGTAGTTCGGGAAGGTCCTGGCAGTTTTAAAAACTACCAGACTCACTGTTGCATTGACACTGTTGAGACCTGCTGACTTACTCCTTATTACACCGGGGGGGGAATGTAAAATGAAGAAGCTATTCTAAGCTATGATCCTACAATTACAATTGTTCTTAATCTAGCTTTTGCTCTTCTTCCCTTTCCGGTGATGCAGAATCTTCCTTTTTTGTTGTGTTGATTTTCTTTGATGCTGACTCTCTTTTTTTTTGTTGATTTTCTTGTTTTTCTTGTTGACTCTCTTTTTTGTTGATTTTCTTGTTTTTCTTGTTGACTCTCTTTTTTGTTGATTTTCTTGTTTTTCTTGATCTCGAGCTGAACCTGCTCAAAACAAAACAACAAACTACCTTTTTTTTCTTCTGCCCCAGTGTGGGCTTTTAACTATATAAACCATGATGTGCAGAAAATATTCCCGTATTAGAAGGTGGGCACCTAACAGAATTTAAACGTGCAATGCGATGCAGAAAATATTCCCGTATTAGAAGGTGGGCACCTAACAGAATTTAAACGTGCAATGCGAATGCAGAAAAATATTCCCGTATTAGAAGGTGGGCACCTAACGAAATTTAAACGTGCAATGCGATGCAGAAAATATTCCCGTATTAGAAGGTGGGCACCTAACAGAATTTAAACGTGCAATGCGATGCAGAAAATATTCCCGTATTAGAAGGTGGGCACCTAACAGAATTTAAACGTGCAATGCGATGCAGAAAAATATTCCCGTATTAGAAGGTGGGCACCTAACAGAATTTAAACGTGCAATGCGATGCAGAAAATATTCCCGTATTAGAAGGTGGGCACCTAACAGAATTTAAACGTGCAATGCGATGCAGAAAATATTCCCGTATTAGAAGGTGGGCACCTAACAGAATTTAAACGTGCAATGCGATGCAGAAAATATTCCCGTATTTGAAGGCGGGCGCCTAACAGAATTTAAACGTGCAATGCGAATGCAGAAAAATATTCCCGTATTAGAAGGTGGGCACCTAACGGAATTTAAACGTGCTATGCAAAATGCAGAAAAGTATTCCCGTATTAGAAGGTGGGCACCTAACAGAATTTAAACGTGCAATGCGATGCAGAAAATATTCCCATATTAGAAGGTGGGCACCTAACAGAAATTAAACGTGCAATGCGAATGCAGAAAAGTATTCCCGTATTAGAAGGTGGGCACCTAACAGAATTTAAAATGCGATGCAGAAAATATTCCCGTATTAGAAGGTGGGCACCTAACAGAATTTAAACGTGCAATGCGAATGCAGAAAAGTATTCCCGTATTAGAAGGTGGGCACCTAACATAAATTAAACGTGCAATGCGAATGCAGAAAAATATTCCCGTATTTGAAGGTGGGCACCTAACAGAAATTAAACGTGCAATGCGATGCAAAAAATATTCCCGTATTTGAAGGTGGGCACCTAACAGAAAACAAAACAACAAACTACCCTTTTTTTTTCTTTTTCTGCCCCAGTGTGGGCTTTTAACTATATAAACCATGATGTGCAAAATGTATTCTCGTATTAGAAGGCGGGCACCTAACAGAATTTAAACGTGCAATGCGAATGCGGAAAATATTCCCGTATTAGAAGGTGGGCACCTAACAGAAATTAAACGTGCAATGCGAATGCAGAAAAGTATTCCCGTATTAGAAGGTGGGCACCTAACATAATTTAAACGTGCAATGCGATGCAGAAAAGTATTCCCGTATTAGAAGGTGTGCACCTAACAGAATTTAAACGTGCAATGCGATGCAGAAAAGTATTCCCGTATTAGGAGGTGGACACCTAACAGAAATTAAACGTGCAATGCGAATGCAGAAAAATATTCCCGTATTAGAAGGTGGGCACCTAACAGAATTCAAACGTGCAATGCGATGCAGAAAATATTCCCGTATTTGAAGGTGGGCACCTAACAGAATTTAAATGTGCAATGCAAATGTAGAAAAGTATTCCCGTATTTGAAGGTGGGCACCTAACAGAATTTAAACGTGCAATGCAAATGCAGAAAATATTCCCGTATTAGAAGGTGGGCGCCTAACAGAATTGAAACGTGCAATGCGAATGCAGAAAATATTCCCGTATTTGAAGGTGGGCACCTAACAGAAACTAAACATGCAATGCAAATGCAGAAAATATTCCCTCAGCCTGAGGACTGGGGAGTGGCTTTTAAAAGATGTTACCTTCCTCTTTTTGGTATTTTCTTTTTACCAACTTATCTCTTGCCTGTGAATTTCTCCACTTATTCGGCAGACTTTCTCTTTTTGGTATTTTAAATTTTCCACATTGGTCACATTCACTTTAAAGTGATTAGTGACAATTTGTTCCTGCATGAAACAAAATTTATTAGATATAAACCGCTGGCAACTGGCATCTGCCGTCCCCACTTCTTATTGCTTCCTTTGTTTTTGCTTTCTCATGTTGCATGGCTTTCAACTTCTTGTCCCTTGAGACTCTTTTTGTATTTTTCTCATTTCTCCATTTTTGTTTTGTTTTCTTTTTCTTTGGCCATGTTTGCCAAGCTTCTTTATTCCTTTCCCCAATCTTCTATCCTTTCTGATCCAGTGTTGTTTCAACTTCCGTTATCAGGAGCCGGTAGTTAGCTCTCAAAAAGGTAAACAATGAAATGCAGAAAAAATGAAAGAAAGGTAAGGGTATTTTGGAGAGATGACAAAACTTATCTGGGTATTTGCTGGCTGATTCCGCTGACCATGCCATGTATTTAAACTCTGACCCAGTTCGTTCCAATCATTATTCAGACTCCGAATTGCCTTTGACCCAAACCGATACTCTTTTTTGTTGCCTTTTTCTCTTTTCTGATAGTCCTCACGATCGCCTTATGGTGCCTCGAAAGGTTTTTACCAATAAGACTCTCTCATTTATTCTCTCAACCTCACAATCATCTCATAGTGCCGATCAAGGTTTTCACTGATGAGACTCTCTCATTTTATTTCCCTCAAACTCACAGTCGCCTCACAGTGTGCCGGCTAAGGTTTTCATCGATGAGACTCTCTCATTTTTATATTTTCTTTTTTTTTTTTTTTTTTAGAGTTAGTCAAAATTTTGAGGGTTGCATATCATGTCTTTCAAAACCAACTCATTTATTTCAAAATCCTCATTCGAGGACGAATGATCTTAAGGGGGGGAGGATGTAAGGCCCCGTGAAATTTTTGTGCATAAAACCTAGTAGATGTGGTGTCATGGTCCGAATGATGTGTTAGGAACGCGTAGAATTCTTCGGACCCTTGGTAGTGATTTAAGTTTCAAAATGTAGAATAAAATTTTTTCCAGAAAAATGTCAATCTGCGGTGCACTTTTGCGACCGTAGAATCAACATGCGGTCCGCATAGTGACCGCAAATCGTTCCACAGAGAGTTGCCCAAAATTGTGTCCAATGTGCGGTCGATATGCGATCGCATGTCAATCTGCGGTGCACTTTTGCGACCGCAGAATCAATATGCGGTCCGCATAGTGACCGCAAATCGTTCCAGAGCCTGCGTAATTTTTGAGCCATTCTGCGGCCACTATGCGGACCGCATGTTGATTCTGCGGTCGCATAGTGACCGCATATTTGACCCCGGCCCAGATTTTGTAACATTTTGACCCGATCTCTTCTTTAATATAACACCTTTCTTCTTCATTTTATCATATCATCTCACCAAAATTAGAGAGAGAAGAGAGGGTTTTTAGAGAGAAAAGTTCTTCATCTTCAAAGATTGTTCCAACTACTTAATTCCAAGGGATTCTAGGGCAAGGATTCAACTTCCCCAATATTTTCAAGGTAAAAACCCTAACTATTTTCTTTGATTTTCAGCTTTAATTGGGTAAAGAGAGGTTTGCATATAATAGCTTTTGAAAATAGAATTTTTACACTCATGTATGATTATTGAACTTGATTTCTAGTAAAAAGAAGTGGGTAGAAGTAAGAGTCTTCAAGAACAAGGTTGGCAAGAGTAGGATATTTTGGGTAAGCATAAAGTAGGAGGAAAAACATCATCACCAGGTATGTATGGCTAATTTTGATTCTTGTAAAATCGCCCATATGTGTGAAATTGTTTGGCATGTGTTAAATTGAGAGATTTTATGTGATTTTTCGATATCATTGTTGTGTTGGGTATACAATTGATGATTGAACTACATTTGGTATGGTTTGAAACACGAATTGAAAGATGACAAAGGAATTGAAATTGGTACAGAACTGAGGAAAATTGCTGTGATGGCATATTTGGCTTATTGTGGAAGGAATTTGAAACACCTTAATTGTGGTAAATTGTTGAACATGATTATGTGGGCATTTTTGATTTTTGGAATACTTGTAACTTGTTTTTGATATTGGCTTGAGAAGTAATTGAGAACATGAACCAATGTGTAAGTTGCTATTTGAACTTGTTGAAATTGTGTGTAGTACCTTATCTGCTGTTTGAAATTGTTGTGTTTTAACCTGTAAGGCGGGGTCGTGTTGCGCGCCGCAACGTGGTGAAATAAGGTGTGGGTTGGGGTGATAAGGGTGGCCGAGGTAATAAGGGTGGTCAGGGGCAATTAGGATGGAAAGCGATCGAAATCGCTATTGAAAATTGATACATAAATCAATAATGTGAAATTGTGAAAGGAGACAGCAGGAGAGTTTGCAACCTCTGGGGCACTGATTGCCCCTTTGTTTGACTACTTGTGTTTTACGTGATTGATTGGTTATTGTTAAATTGGTTGATCGTGGAAAGTTCTTTGTGTGAGAATTATTTGAAATGAGGAAAATGTGGAAACATGGTTGGCTGGCTTAATTGATTGTTGATGTAATTTAATGGCTTGAGTTTACTTGGGACAAAGTTTGTCCATACATACCAGTACAATTCAAGTGTACTGACGTCCCTTTTTGCCGGGGCGCTACATTCGTGTCATGATTGTAGGTGGATCAGTAGCAGGCACTTCAGCTCATCGGTAGTAGTATTCTTCTCCTTCCACTGCCCGTCTTGGTGAGCCCCTTTCTTCCTCGGGGCCTTGTGTGGTTCTTGCCACTTCGGTTTGGATTTCATTTTGGTTTTGAAAGGTATAGCCGGAGCCTTGTTACCGGCAAGTATTGTATTTCCCTTTTGTATCCTAGAGGCTCTGTAGACATGTAAACTGTGGGACTCCAGTCTTATATATATAAGGTGTTATGTTGGGCGTTGTAAAAGTTGAAATCTTGTTAATGAATCACTCGTATCATTTTATTTGTTTAATGTGAAATCAATTATGATTAGTAATATATTTGGTTAATGAGAAACAGTCATCACAGGGGTAACGCGTGGGAATGAAAGGCACCCAGGTCCGCTTGACTGGGGCAACCCGGTCAGGCGCCGGTCATGTCCCTCGATTTGGGGCGTGACAGTAACGTGGCTTTTGGACGGGTTAAGAAAGAAAGATATAAAGGCTCAAAATTTCAACGAGGGTTAAAAATATTTACAACTCTCGAAATTATTAAACATAACTTCTGCCCCAGTCTCAATATGTGGGGAATTTTTGGATTTTTCCTTTATTGTGACTGAACCTCAGAGAGGCTGCCTACGTACCCTTTCGGGATCAAGTCAGACGTAGTTCATCCAACTTTATAAGTTAGATGGATTTCTTTTTGACTTTTTCCCGATTTTTGTCTTTTTCTTTTTTTTTCATCATTTTTTTTTCATCATTTTTTCATTTTCATTTTTTTTTCATTTCATTTTTTTTTCATTTTTCCATCATTTCATTTTTCATTCTGGCAATTTCAATCTTATTGCACTAGAGCGATTCCGAGAGAGGGATATGAAAGAATTCATTCATTAAGGCTCAAAGGGGTTATCAATGGATAAAGTGTTTGGATAGAGAATAAAATGCCTTCGTCATTTCAATTCCAAAATCACAACAAGATACAAAACATATAATTGAAAAGGAATCATACATAGTATCTTTTGACCGCATCCTGAATTGATAGCAGTCTCTACGCACTTTCCTTCAACATCCGTTAAATATAATGCTCCATTGGACAACACCCGTGATACCACGAACGGTCCCTGCCAATTTGGCGCAAACTTGCCTTTTGCCTCTGCCCAATGTGGTAAGATACGCCTCAATACCAGTTGTCCGACTTCAAACTTTCGAGGTCGTACCTTCTTATTATATGCTCTGGCCATTCTCCGCTGATACAACTGTCCATGGCAGATCGCGGCCAATCTCTTCTCATCAATCAAATTCAACTGTTCTAATCGGGCCTTTACCCATTCATCGTCATCTATCTCATATTCGGCTATAATTCGCAATGACGATATTTCTATTTCTGCGGGTATAACAGCCTCCGTTCCGTACACCGGTGTATAAGGTGTGGTTCCGATAGAAGTACGTACCGTCGTGCGGTAACCCATGAGAGCAAAGGGTAACTTTTCATGCCACTGCCTGGATCCCTCCACCATTTTTCGGAGAATCTTCTTGATATTCTTGTTAGCCGCTTCTACTGCTCCATTCGCCTTTGGCCTGTAAGGTGTGGAATTGCGGTGCGTGATCTTAAACCTTTCACAAACTTCCGCCATGAGATGACTGTTTAAATTGGCTCCATTGTCTGTGATAATCACCTTGGGGATTCCAAATTGGCATATAATATTTTCATGCACAAAATCCACTACCGCTTTCTTCGTCACCGCCTTGAATGTCTTAGCTTCAACCCACTTGGTGAAATAATCAATTGCAACTAGAATGAACCTGTGCCCATTAGAAGCGGCTCGATCTATTGGGCCAATGACATCCATGCCCCAAGAAACAAAGGGCCAAGGTGCTGACATTGTGTGCAACTCATAAGGCGGGGAATGGATCAGATCCCCATGTACCTGGCATTGATGGCATTTCTTTACATACCTGATACAATCACGCTCCATAGTGAGCCAGTAGTACCCAGCTCTCAAAATCTTCTTTGCTAAAACATATCCGCTCATGTGGGGTCCGCACACTCCAGCATGTACTTCAATCATGATTTCATCTGCTTGTTGTGCATCCACACACCGCAATAAACCCAGATCTGGTGTTCTTTTGTATACCACTCCTCCACTGAAGAAAAATCCATTGGCTAGACGCCCGATGGCTCTCTTCTGGTCTCCAGTGGCTTGCTCCGGGTATTTGCCAGCTTTCAAGTATTCTCTAATATCATGATACCACGGCTCTCCATCCGACTCTTCTTCCACAACGAAGCAATAAGCATTCCGATCTCGGACTTGGATCTGGAGTGGATCTATATATGTCTTGTCCGGATGATGCAACATAGAGGACAATGTGGCCAAAGCATCTGCAATCTCATTGTGCATTCTTGGGATGTGCTTGAACTCTATAGACCGGAATCTTTGAGACAACTCGTGCAAACAATACCGATACGGTATCAATTTCAAATCTCGTGTCTCCCATTCCCCTTGAATTTGGTGTACCAAGAGATCCGAGTCACCCATGACCAAAATCTCTTGAATACCCATGTCAATTGCCATCCTTAATCCCAAGATGCACGCCTCATATTCGGCCATATTGTTGGTACAGAAAAATCGAAGCTGAGCTGTGACGGGATAGTGTTGACCCGTACTTGAAATGAGTACCGCTCCGATACCAACGCCCCTACTGTTGACGGCTCCGTCAAAGTACATTTTCCATCCTGGCCTCTCCTCTTGCTCCATCTCCTCGACAAGCATTGCCTCCTCATCCGGAAAGTACGTCTTTAACGGCTCATATTCATCATCCACCGGATTCTCGGCTAAGTGGTCCGCAATAGCTTGTGCCTTCATTGCCGTACGAGTTACATAGACAATGTCAAATTCCGTGAGCAGAATCTGCCATTTGGCCAGTCTTCCCGTAGGCATAGGCTTCTGAAATATATACTTGAGAGGATCCAGTCGTGATATCAAGTACGTGGTATATGCTGACAAATAATGCTTTAGCTTCCGAGCTACCCAAATCAATGCACAACAAGTTCTTTCCAGTTGGGTATACTTCACCTCGTAGGATGTAAACTTTTTGCTGAGGTAATAGATGGCTTGTTCTTTCTTGCATGTCTCGTCATGTTGACCCAGTACACAACCGAAAGAGTTATCCAGCACTGTCAGATACAAAATCAAAGGTCGCCCTGGTTCTGGAGGTACTAACACCGGAGGATTGGCCAGATATTCCTTAATCTTGTCGAAGGCTTCCTGACACTCGTCGGTCCATTTCACTGCTGCATCTTTCTTCAACAACTTGAAGATCGGTTCGCATGTTGATGTCAATTGAGCAATGAACCGACTAATGTAATTCAACCTTCCTAGCAAACTCATGACCTCCTTTTTGTTCTTCGGCGGAGGTAGACTTTGAATAGCCTTGATCTTTGATGGATCCAGTTCAATACCCCGCCGACTCACAATAAACCCCAGTAGTTTCCCTGAAGGTACTCCAAAAGCACACTTCGCCGGATTGAGCTTTAGATTGTACCTCCGGAGTCTTTGGAAAAACTTCCTCAAATCTTTCACATGATCAGGTTGTTTTCTGGACTTTATGATGACATCGTCCACATATACTTCAATTTCTCGATGCATCATATCGTGAAACATTGTGGTCATTGCCCTCATGTAAGTTGCCCCGGCATTCTTCAATCCAAACGGCATTACTCTGTAACAGTATGTTCCCCAAGGTGTAATGAAGGCAGTTTTCTCAGCATCTTCTTCGTCCATAAGGATCTGGTGATAACCTGCGTAACAGTCCACAAACGAACCGATCTCATGCTTGGCGCAATTGTCGATCAATATGTGAATGTTAGGCAATGGGAAGTCATCCTTCGGACTGGCTTTGTTGAGGTCTCTATAGTCTACACACACTCTGGTTTTGCCGTCTTTCTTCGGGACCGGCACAACGTTTGCCAACCAGGTGGGGTATTTGGTAACTCTTATGACCTTTGCCTCAAACTGCTTATTCACCTCTTCTTTTATCTTCACGCTAATGTCCGTTTTGAATTTCCTCAGCTTTTGTTTTACCGGCCGGCATTCAGAGTAAATAGGTAACTTGTGTACCACCAAATCTGTGCTAAGCCCGGGCATGTCATCATAGGACCAAGCAAAGATGTCCTTAAATTCATGTAACAACCTTATCAATTCATCCCCTGAGGGGTGCCTCCAAATGCACACTAATCTTTGTTTCTCGGACATCATCTTCGCTCCCCAAATTTACAGATTCCGTATCACTCAGATTCGGTTTGGGTTTTTCCTCGTATTGTTTCATGTCCTTACTTATTTCATCCAGGGCTTCCTCATCCTCACATTCTATTTCACTATCTTCCTCGATTTCTTGTATAGTAACGTGATTGTCGGAACTGGGTCTAGAATCCTTCACGCATGACATGGCATTGGAATCAACACATGCAAAACTGTACAAAAGGAAAAATAAAGAAAAATAAGGCAAAAGTGAAGAAAAAGGAAAACTGCATTTCATTGATAAAAGAGTGAACAATGTTCGGGATACATGGTGATTTTCTTTTCATGAGGGGAATGGGAAAAACTATAAAAATAACAACTTTCGAGAAAGCAATGATGAAATTTTGAGCTAACTACCAAGACTCCTTCCTGATAGGGAAAGGAGTAGCTTCCCAATTGTTCAATGTGATTCCAGGCCCCACAAATTGCACGTCCATTCTGCTCGTGCCTTCCCCCGCTTCAATCGTATTCACCTCCCAAAACATTTCCTCAAAACCAAGCATTTCTTCATCAAGTTGGGTCTCAATGCACTTTGTTGCAGCAGATGGTTGATATTTTGTACCAGGCCCGATGAAGGTGTCGGATAATTTGGGTATGGGTTTGGGCAAGGTCCAGTTCTTTTTGGCTTTAGAGGCTCTTTGGATGTCGGCAAAGGTGGGTTTAAACCCTAAGCCGAATGTACCTTTGTTTTCCGGAAGCTGAACTGGTTGAATGACTCCCTGCAATGTTCTGCCTAATCCCCTCCCCGGTGCGAATCCGTTTCTCAGCATTTCTCTGGCCACCATCACAGCAGTTGGTGCCATAATTGGGGTTGGTAACTTTTCTCCCTCAGCAACTCTATTCACCACAACAGCATCCGTCACTTGGTAGACCCAAGGACCTCTATCCCCATTAGTATCATCAAAAGGTGCTACCACATTACAAGCATTTTCCTCCCCGTGTACAACAATCTCTTGTTGTTCCCACTCAAACTTGACCATCTGGTGTAGAGAAGATGGTACTGCCTTGGCCGCATGAATCCAGGGTCGACCTAACAACAAGTTATACGACACGGCAATGTCGAGCACCTGGAACTCCATAGTAAAATCAACGGGTCCGATGGTCACTTCCAAAATAATATCTCCCAACGTGTTTTTACCTCCGCCGTCAAACCCTCTCACATTGATACTGTTTCTCCGGATTCTGTCCGGGCTAATGTTCAGCTTCCCTAAAGTTGACAGCGGGCAAATATTCGCGCTCGATCCATTGTCAATCAATACCCTGGTCACTACTGACTCTTCACTTTTTACTGTAAGGTACAATGCTTTATTGTGTTCAGTTCCCTCCACCGGCAGCTCCTTATCAGAGAAGGCGATCCTATTAGACTCGAAAATTTTGCTGGTAATCTTCTCCAAGTGACACACTGAAATTTTTTCCGGAACATGAGCCTCATTTAGAATCTTCATAAGAGCCTTCCGGTGTTCTTCTGAATTTATCAGCAAGGATAGCAAAGAAATCTGGACCGGGGTCTTTCTTAACTGCTCAATCACCGAGTACTCTTGTGATTTCATTTTCTTAAGGAATTCTTCTGCTTCCTCCTCCGACACTGGCTTCTTCGATTGACTTTCTTTTACCGTCTTCATCTTTCTCAGTTCCTCTGGAGCAAAACACCTTCCAGATCGGGTGAGTCCATGCGTTTCGTTAATTTCACCAGAAATCTCTTTTCCCTTGTAAACTACTGCTACCTTGTTATAGTTCCAAGGTACAATCTTCATACTCACCACTGGCATTTGCACTACTGGTTTTATGATTACTGGCTCTGCACTTGCACCTTTCACAGTCACGATCGTCTTTGCGCCTGGCACGACCACTTTTAGACTTCCCATCACCACTGGCTTTGTTTTCTCAACAATCGCTTTCTCCTTCACAACTTCCTTTTCTAACTTGTCACTCAACTTTATCATCATTACGGCTTGAGATGGTTTTTGACTGCCATCACCCTGCACCAATTCTATCATATGCGTTTCGTGGTGATTTGGCAGCGGATTCTGGGTAATGTTTGGGGCTTCGGGAGCCTGTACTTCGATTCTCCTCTCATCGATAAGATCTTGAATGGCATTCTTTAATTGCCAACACTTCTCAGTATCGTGGCCCAATGTTCCCGAACAGTATTCACATCTGACAGAAGAATCAAGATTTTTCGGGGGTGGGTTTGGAACTTTTGGTGCAATCGGTCTTAACATCCCCAACTCTTTCAACCTGTGGTAAAGACTCGTATATGATTCTCCGAGCGGGGTGAATGTTTTTCTTGCTTTGTTTCTCCAATCAGCATCCGACCTGGGTCTATTCTGGTTTCGGTAAGGTTTAGGGGTTGGGTATGTGTTCTGGGTGTGGTACACATTGTGTAGAGCTTGAGCTCTCCACACATGGGGTGGTGGTGGTGGGTAGGCTTGGGCTTGTGGGTGATGGTAATGTGGGACAGTTGGTGGGTATGGTGGTGGTGATGGGTTATATGGGCTTGGTGTGTTGTAGGGGTTTGGCGGGTAAGATGGTGGTGGTGGATTATATGGAGTTGACGGGCTTGGTGGGTGTTGGCGGTAGGGTCTTGGTGGGTTATAATGTGGGTTGCGATTCCATGACCTACTTTCAACGGTTGCTACTTCTTCTTTCTTCTTCTTTCCCATCACTCCCCCGTTTCCACTCTGTATAGCTTGATTGGTGGCCTTGATAGCCGAAAAACTCATAATTTTGTTTGTCTTCAAACCTTCTTCTACAAAACTCCCCATTTTCACAACTTCATTAAAACTCTTTCCAATTGCTGACACTAGATGGCCGTAGTATGTTGGCTCCAAAGCTTGCAGAAAACAATCCACCATCTCTCCTTCTTTCATCGGTGGATCCACTCTAGCGGCCTGTTCCCTCCATCTAAAACCGTATTCTCTAAAGCTCTCTCCTGGCTTTTTCTCCATCTTGGTAAGGGATAACCTGTCGGGTATGATCTCCAAATTGTACTGAAAGTGACTAGCGAAAGCTTGCGCTAAGTCATCCCAAACGAACCATCTTGTATGGTCCTGTCGGGTATACCATTCCAGAGCTGATCCACTCAAACTTTGGCTGAAGTACGCCATCAACAATTCATCTCTACCTCCCGCGCCTCTCATCTTGCTACAGTATCCTCTGAGATGAGCTACCGGATCCCCGTGTCCGTTGTACATGTCGAACTTTAGCAACTTGAATCCCACAGGAAGCTGCACCTCAGGGAACAAACACAGGTCTTTGTAGGCTACACTTACTTGCCCTCCCAGTCCTTGCATATTGCGGAAAGCATTCTCAAGACTTTTCACTTTCCGAGCCATCTCTTCTTGCCCGGCACTTGCTTCCATCATCGGAGCATGAGACTCGTGTTGTCCTGAAAGTCGGCTCCGGAGGGTAGTAGTGAGGATCATAGATATGAAACATTGGTTCTCTAGAGGATTTGTGGATAACAGCGGGCGGAGGTGCCACATACACAGGAGCGACTTGCGGTATCTGAGGTGGTGCTTGCTTGGCTGGAGGTGGTGGTATCTGGGAGGTGGAAGCATAGTAGTGAGGGTAGTCGGGGTAGGTGGAGGATGAGTTCATTGTTGGTGGCTCAGGGTTAGGATTGGCTGGAGGGACATATGCAGGGTTAGCAGGGTAGGCTGGTAGTGGTTGACCTCTAGACCAAGCCTGGTACATTTCAGCCATCTGCTGTCTTAACTTGTACATTTCTTCTTTCATCCCTGCCACATCCACGATCTCTTCTTCGTGAGCAGAGTCCACAATAGTTGCCTCGATCTCCTGGGACACAGCTTTTGTCATCTTTTTGTATCTGGTGTTGTATAGGTGGGTAGCCAGAATGCCAGTTGCCTAGAAAATCTGAACTTACAAACATCAACACTCGTTAGTTGTTAGCGCATAAATAAGATGCAACGACTTTAAAAACAAACACATTTCCTCGAGTCGTTATGCATCATCCCGGCCACTGCTCACTTGGATCAATCATCTTTTTCTTTTTCCGCTCTTTTGTTTTCTTTCTTTCTTTTCTTCTTTTCTTTTCCTTTCTCTATTGCTTTTTCTCTTTTCTTGCTTGCTTTTTTTTTTCTTTTCTTTTCTTGCTTTTTTCTTTTCTCTCTTTTTTTCATTGTCGTTTTCATAATTACATTCCTATTTATTTGCCTAGCGGATTCAAAGGAAAGGACATAAAGCAAAAGAATTGGTAACAACACTTGTTTTCTCATTGATAATTCAAAACATTGATTACAAAGTGATGTTTTTTTTTAAAAAAAAGAAAAATAAAAGATGATGCATGACCTAAGAGTACATTAATGCACCTAGTGCCCGCGAGGCATCGTTCGGCCTTGCCGCGGGCCTATATGTTAATCCCCTTTGAAGCCTATCTAGGTCGGCCATGACTTGTTGTACAAAAAACTTCACTGCAGATACAAAAGTCCTCCGAGACATATCTTCGCAAAGCTGAGTCTTCCGGGTGATGTATTGGGCGATGCGAACAATCTTTTCTCTGATGACCCCCTTTTCTTGCAATAGCCGGCTTATTTGTTGAGTGCGAGCATCCAAGGTGTGTTGGTTGTCCTTTTGCACTTGTTGCAGCTCCAATTCCAATCTAGCCATAGTCGTGTAGCAATGCTCTCTCTCCTCCTCAAGATCTTTGATAACCTTGTTACTCTTGACCGTGGCTGAAATTATTTTCTTTCTGAGCTGAGCTACTTCAACATCGTGCTTGTCTTGTAGCTGCCGAACCAACTTAGCTCTTTCATCGGCGTCTCTGCCCATTTGCTTCCGAGCCTTGACTAACTCTTTTTCAGCTACGTCCAAATCAAAGTTATAGTCATTTACTTTCCGCCGGAGAATCTCAATTAACTTTTCATCTCGGGCTGAACGAACCGGGGTCTCGGATGCAATTTTCATTTGAGCTATTTGAGCCTTCAACATATCATTTTCTTTTTTCAGCTGTTTCTTTTCCACTTCATCGGATGCTGCTTGTAAGCCACTTTCGAAATGAAGATTTCTCAGTTTATCTTCCAACAGACTGATTTTGGCCTTATATTCTTTTTCCTTGGCCGCCCATTTCAGATTTTCCTCGGATTGCTCTATCGGGTCTTGCAAGTGAGGTCTCTTTGAAAGACGTTCGTGTTCAACCCCTCGTCGGTACCATGTGGAGTACCCGGCTGATACTTCTCCCCGGGCTCTCTTCTGCACACAAGTATCCATTTTCAGGTTTTGGCACTCATTCCAGATTTGCCGGATCTTTGCTTCCGGGAATTGCCCATCCGGACCAATTTCTATAGCTTGCGAACTGAGGTCCCCATCTCTCGGAATAATCTGACACCGACCCAACTGTCGCAGGGCTCTATATGGGGCATAGGGTTGTATACTCTTCAAACCCATGATCAAAAACGGTGATCCCTCCGTTGGCATGTATATCACCTCGTCAAGAGGTAACTAGTCATACGTCCAATCGATTTGACCGTCAGTTAGTGATCGAAGATACACGATCCAACCTTGGACTCCTTCAGGCAATTTTACTTCCTTTGTCCTCACATTGAACTCTTCCAAACATGTCCGTTCGGTTGAACCATAGCTTGAGTACGAAGGATGGTGGCATAGATGCTCGATTAGCCAGATTTGCAAGATCAAGTTACACCCTTCGAAGAAGCTAGCCCCTGCTTTGCACGCAGTCAGAGCACGGTAGATGTCCGCCACAATCATTGGGGCCAGAGTACAGTTATCTTGTACTATAAGTGTGGTAGCTACTCCGGCAACTTTTATATTGATATGTCCATCTTTCCTCGGGAATACAACAACTCCGAGAAATGCCACCAAAAATGCGAACCTCCGGTGTTCTTCCCATTTCGCCCGGTTGGACTTAAAGCATAATTTGTTGGTAAGATCATTGAAACCCCCAACGTGTCCAAACCTATTGTAGATGAAGCTTAAAGAACAAAACCCGTCGGCCAGATCTTCATTATGAACATTCCGGGCAATTTTCAAAGAGTCGAGGAAGCGATGTACCGTCACCGTCCTCGGAGATACCGGGTATTTTCCTTTCAGCGGAACCTCGGTCTTCCCAATGTAAAAGGCAATCTCCTCCAAAGTTGGGGTAAGTTCAAAATCTGGGAAATGAAATACGTTGTGTGCCGAATCCCAAAACGTGACCAACGCTCTAACCACATCACCTCGAGGAACCATGTCTAGTAAACCCGTAAGGCCTTTTAAGTACCTTTTGACCCAGTCTTGACCATCGGATCCCATGTCCTGCCACCATAATCTCAGCTCCAAAGGGATTTTATTTAGGGAAAATTGTTCATTCATCATCGTGCTCGTCCTGCACATTTATTAAGGTGATTTTATTTAGAAAAGGAAAAATCTTTTTCAATGCAAGTTTTCAATTTTTGAAGGAAAGAAAAGAAAATGGTTTTCGAAGTGGCCATTTTTGCAAAAACAGCCTTCCGTCGTCCTTTCGAAACATTCGGCAATTTCCAAAAATAGCAATCACCTCGATTATTTGAAAAGAAAATCTTTTTGGTCTTTTTCTAAAAGTGTGGTTGGACCCGTTTAAGGGTTGCCTACGTATCCCACCTAATGGCGAGAATCAAACCTGCGTAGTTCGGTCAGATTATTTGACCAATTATTTCAAAAAATGTTCCCCCTATTTTTTCAAATTTTCAAATTTTCCGGATACCTATTTTCTACGAATCATTATTTTCCTCTCTTTTCCAATTTTTCTATCCTCGGGATTTCCGCCGGTCCGCATAACGATCAAGGACAATAAAATGCAACACATAGCATGCTTGGTCTTTTCAATACCGGGTCACCTGTCCTAGACGGACCCAACCCCTGTGTTGAGTCCCCTAAGTCAAATATGATGCAAATAATCGTCCTAGATCTATGTTCAAAATCTTATGGTTTCATGGATTGCTAGACCGTGTACCCGAGCGGACAACTCGAATCGAGGAGGGGGCTACGTACCGGTGACCCGCGGAGTCAATCGGCTTTGTAACTTATCCGGCCTCTGTTTTCTTAATTTAGGGTGACTTTAACAGAAAGGGGAGTCTCAACCAGTAAGCACATCCCCGGGCGAGAAGAGAGAAGGGTTTTCGGCACAATTTTATATACAGTTCACATAATATCAAAGCGATAAAGCACATAGCATGTTGTTCAAATCATATAATGAAGTCAAACAAAAAACGCGAACGGCAGTTCTAAGGAGCTCGAGTTCTTAAACCCTGAAATCGAAATTCAGGGTTGGTTCCCCAGCAGAGTCGCCAGAGTTGTCACACCTCCCTTTTTACTACCCCAACACACTTAAATGCGTATAAATACACTTGTAGGGTATACCCCGACAATCAATTACCCAAAACGGATAAAATAACGTAAGGGAAGGAGTTTTTCCAATTAAAGGACAATCGGTTCGAGATTTTATTAGAGATTAATCAGAGTCGCCACTTGGGAATGACAATGGTGTCCCAAGTCACCGGTTAATCCCGAATCCGAGGAATTTTGACTCTTAAAATGTCCGCGAAGCAGAGGTCCGGATAAGGAACTCTGTTAACCCGGGAGAAGGTGTTAGGCACTCCCGAATTCCGTGGTTTTAGCACGGTCGCTCCACTGTCATTCTTGACTTTTGTTTGACTCAATTATAGGTTTTAACAACATAATGTTCTTTTACGTTAAATATTATTTTTTAGGAATTTGCGGTATCGCGAAAACACGCCTCGAGTCATACCGCAACCAGTACGCCTATGACTTTTGGTGTATTTCAGCTTTACCGAGATTTGGATTTGAGTCGCACCAAGTGCACACTCGTTCATAGGAAGGTATATTAAAACCGTGCCTTAAGATAATCTATATCGGCTTTTAACTTTGGGAGAGGCTATGGAATTCGCTATTAGCCTCTCCGGTTCTATTATGTTATTCTATTACTAAATGGGGGCCCCGGTGTTTGTTATTCGGGCGAGGCTCATCCCAATTTTTCATTAAAGGATACTAGTATTTGGCTACGTTTTCTACATTTGTTCTTTCCTTAATCGTATTTACACAAGTGCTCCAGGCCCCTTTCGAATTTTGTTGTTTATTGGGCCTGGACTTTCCATTAAACGTATGGACTGTCTTGGTCTTCGAGATCCAGGTTGCTTTGGATTTAAACTTGCTGGCCTCATTAGCTTCACGTTGTAGTTCAGAACTCGTTTGCATATTGAGCCCAAACTAATCGATAGTAAATTACTATGAAAAAACAATAAATGCAAAGAACCAGAAGTAACGCAAATCAACAGGATTTAAGAATTGAACTCAGATTGCTTTTATTCATTGAAAGAACAGAGTCACTGTACAAGGCTAAAGAGATGATTTAACTTTATGAGACTATATTCAAACCAGTTAACCAACTTATTAATGGTAACCCAAAACACCTAATGCTAAGTGACTTATGGAATTTGCACCAGATTTTAGTAGAGTTTCTGTTAGTTGCTCTTATTCTTAATATCACGTTATCCAATTTCAGATGAACTATTATACTTCTCTAATTCGTGAATTTCCTTTTAAGCCTGCTTATTACCACATATTGATTTACGATGGTGATCTAACACTAACACTGACTTGAATCAAACTTACTTAATGTTCCTAAAACCAATTTACCTCAATGTTATCTTATCCGATTATTTCCTATTCTAACTCATTTGAACATGAATATCGACAAGATGGTTAATACGCAAGCATATCACCTTCTTCACGAGCTCTGTTGTTATAGGCCTATGTGATAATTATTTAGCTTCATTTTAAGAGTTTTACCTAATTAACTAGGTGAGACACCAATCACTACTACTACTATACTATCACTACTACTAGATTATTACATCGTTTTTGTTTCTGTTCTTGCTATCTACTGCAGTATACTATAAATTAGAAATAGAATTACAAACAAGTAACAAAATAATTCAAGTCTTCATTTCATTCAAACTAATCTTTACAGCTTGATTTCTGGACAAGAGTATACCTGGATCAAAGAGAAGAAGACCAATGAGTCTAGGGGGATAAGCAATAAGCAAAGCAGAGACTCAAGCAACAAATGCAACAGTGAGAAGATCCAGATGAGTAGAACAACCCAGCAATCAACAAGCAAAGAAGCTCAGCAAAATCCAATAGAAAATCCAGACCCAGATTCGAACAAAAGACCTCAAAATCAGAAGAAGACCAACAAGTTCTTGCTCGAAAAACTCCAGAAGTTCTACTGTTATTTCACTATTTTTTATCTCTGAAATTTGGTATTCAATAAAAGCCAACTTCAGTATATTTCAGAATTTTCTAAAATTGGAACCCCAGATATATTTTCAGATTACTCCAATTGGAACCCCCCTTTCAGCCCTTTTTGGGGTGTATTTATAGCTAAACCAAGGCTGAAACTTGGGGAGAAAGTTATGGGATTTTATCCCACTTCTCCCCCTCTAAAATTACCCACTGTACACTTAAGCCCCCATTTCAGTTACCAGAAATCCTTCCAGCATGTGCTGGAAGGTTCTAAAGATTCCTTTTAATGGGTTTTTACCAATGTATCCCTAAGGGTTTGAGATTTTTACAGATTTCCCATTTTTAGGAGACCATTATACCCCTAAATCTCTGCAAAATTGCAGAAATCAGGGGTATGAATGACTCCATTACCCTTTTAAGTTCTAACTATTTACTAGAATACTATTTCAAGTTCTAATTGTGCCCCTAAGGGCATTGCTTATTTACACAACTTACCTAGGTTAAATCTCAGCATCTTTGCACCTATTTAACTAATAGCCAGCCCTGGCATTAGTATTTAAGGGCTGGCCAGATTTATTTTAAGGGACAATTTAAATTTTAGCCTATTTAATCTAATTCCAGTCAATTAAGACCAATTTATTCCAATTTAAAGCTAATTGCAGGACTAGCCTGTTTTATTGTTATGATTAACTATTTAAGAACTAGCCAGTCTCAAGTTGAGACTTAGCTTGGGCTATTAAAGCCAAATACTGAACAGCTGGGCCCAAAACCCTTACAGGTTTGGCCACTTTGCTGTTCAGGGCTCTAAAGAGAGCCTGGGCTAATCTGCATTTGCAAACATAGCCCTTTTGCACAACCAGCCACTTTTAAAGTGGACCGTGTGTTAGGGCTTTATAGAATAGGTCAACCCTTTGCAAGGTTGACCATTCTTAAGCCAATTATTTAACTTATAGCCTAATTATGATTTTCAGAGTTTTAACCTATTTAAAAACTAGCCATTTTCATGGAACCTAATAGTAACAGCTATAACCAATTCACCTAGGGTTCAAACAGTGTTAATCAAACACTTACATTCAACCAGAACTAATAAAACTAAATCAATTTCAACATGGATTGCATATTAGGACACATAAGATCAAACAAAATGTAATAATCAACCAAAACTCAGAGAAGGCAATTGATATGGTTGAATTTCAGTTGATTAATTCACATTATCTAATTTTATGAGACAAAGTATGAACTCATGTTAATTAAGACCTAATTACTACCAGTTCAAGTCACATGAAAGTTTGAACAACTCAGAATCACCAAGGTTCATGACACAGGAAATGAGAAAGATCAGAGTAGTAGTCCTTAGAAAGTCATGAAAATCTATTGACTAATCCTAAAATTATCCTAAAAGGAAAACAGTGAACACATAAAACCTGGAATAAAGCCAACTCAGATATGGAACTAATATTTAATCCTAACAGTATAACTAAACATGAAGAGATCAATTAGAACTTAATATAAGGGACCAATAACTAATTCTATCCCTAAACATGAGACAAAGAGAAGAGAAGAATCACTCAAACGGTCAATACTAACAGAGAAGATTAAGACAGAATGAGAAAACATGAAAACAAGGTGGAGAAACCTAAACTAACAAAGGACAAAGAAGAGGAGAGATATCAAGTTCAAGTCTTCAAATCAAAGAATCAGAAACCAACATTAAGACAAGAGACACCTTAATTCATATGCCAAACTAAACAGGTGTACTATATGTGAGAGATAAGAAACATAAAGAGATGAGCAGTCAAACAGGGAGCACAGATGAACAAATTAAAACCTAAAACTAACCATGTGACGAATTAAGTCAGGCTTGTTGAATCTCAGAAATCATTAACCAATATGATAAAGAAGAAAAGATATATCTTTTAGAGCTAAGTAAACTACACACAATCGTCACACGACGGAAAGAAATACCGGAAATAACAAATTAAGAAACCCTAATACTTAACAAAAAGAAAACAGAGAGATGGATTAGAATATGCGGGATGTAAGATGTGAAACAAGATAAGATGAACAGAAAAGAAAAGAAACAGGAGATTAGAAGGAAAAATCCTAAACTAACATGTGAGAATCAAGAATCAAAAAACATACAGAAACATGCGGAATGGCAAACAAAAACCAAATAAAAACACACAAAGCATGAACAGACAAATAATGAAAGAAAGCAGATAAAGGACAGGGGGACTTAGCTTGCAGGGCCTGTCCCCTGAGCTTCCTATCTTCTTTCTTTTCTTTTTATTTATTCTCTAGACTCTTTTTCCTCATTTCCTTTCCTTATTCCTTTTTTTTTCGTTTTCTCCTTCTGACTTTCTGGTTTCCTTTTTAGACTTCAAGATGAAGTCCCTTTTTGAGTTTATGTTTGGCTTGGGGTGCTTGGGAAGGCAAAAGGGCAGACCTTGATGGGGTTTGAACTTTGGAGTCACCGGAGTTAGGTTTCCGGTGACCTTATTTTGGATATTCGAAGAGTTCAAGGGATATTCGAGGGGTATGGGTGGTACGGTTGGATAGATCAGGTTAAGAGGAAAAGATCGACGTTAGTTTGAAGTGGATCCTCGTTATTTGGTGGTCACCGGTGGTGAGTTCCGGTGACCGGAGTTTTGGAGAAGGGTTGGTTACTCGGTTTTCTTAGGGTTAAAAGGAAGAAGAAGAAAGAAAAAGGGTAATGGAGCTGAGGAGGGAGTCAGAAAGGCCGGCGACCACCGTGGAGAGTGGTGGCCGCCATGGCCGATTAGGGTTTCAAGGTTGAAGATGGGAGAGAAGAGAGGGGTAATGAGGCGGCTAATCTCTAGGGTTAGTGAAAAATGGGCGAGAAATTCAGACCAAAGCCTTTTATAGGCCGGTCATCTGAGGTAATCTGGACCGTCCATTTGATGAGAATCGACGGCTCTCACAGGCGTTACTAAAACGACGCCGCATCGTCGCTTATGAGGCCAAGAGCCTCTTCCGTCGGATCATATGAATGGACGGTTGAGATCACCCTTACCTTAATTAATTTTAAAACCAACTAGCTAATTATTTAGGCCGTTGGATTGAACTTAGATGAACGACTAAGATTGAGTCTCTTATCTCAATTAATTAAATACTCCGCCCATTCTCTTAACCGTTGGATATATCCTAATGAACGGCCGAGATCACTATCTCTTTCATGGATCAGGCCTAAACTTTAGGGCTAAGGGACTGGGCCGGCTATCTGAATTCAAATTTGGCCCAGTCTTATTATACCCTCTATTTTTGTACTTTTTGATTTTTAAAGATTTTTTATGTATTTTCTTTTTTATGCTTTTTTTTCTTTTTCTTTTATGGAAAAATATAAAACCTAATTTCCTACCTACTCTAATTATTTAGTATTTTTTGGCAATTTTCTACTATTTTTTCCTAATTTCTACTACTTAACACTATTTTTGCCATTTTTCTTAAAATCTAACTAATTACATAGCCTATTAATTTCCTAGCCTATATTTTGATTTTTCTTTTAATTTCTAATTATTCAAACACATAAAATGCATTCAATTTCAAACAAAGCATGTAATTGCACTCAAAATATATTTATTTTAATTTTGGAATTGTTTGCTCGGTGCAAAAATCACGTGCTCACAAGTCCAACCTTCGTTGATGTTCTTTGGAAGGTTTGTGACCTTCTTACAAGAGAATATTATGCATACAGGCTGGGCTGATACCCTTTATGTCTTCCATGGTCACACCAATGGTAGTCTTACTTTCCTATAGTACCTATAAGAGTTATTATACCTGCACATCTAGCAAACTGGATGACATAATGACAGGCAAAATAGAATCAAGTCCTAAGAAAATGTACCTAAGGTGAGTTGGGAGCAGTTTTAGCTCCAGTTTGGGTGGTTTCTCTACTGATGGCGTTGCTGGAGGTGTAGCCCTTTTTTATAACTCAAGGGACTTAAACTGAAGTTCTCTTTTCTATAATCCTTGGTCTTCAAGTGCCATAACCCACTCAGCTAACCCTTCACATCCATCTTCTTTATATTTATCAAGCATGCCTTAATGGATCTTTAGCAGTCAGGGTCATGTTCTCTTCGTGCATGATCACATACACTGCTTCCACTAGGGGCAATTAGCGTATTCACTAGGTCTCCTCATGGATTACTGAGCGTTGAATATGACTTTTTCATCATTCAGAATCATTTTTAGTTCCCTAGTCTCACAATCAATCAGTGCTCTCCCAGTGTCCAAGAAGGGCCTACCTAGAATGATAGATATCTCCTCATCTACCTAACAATCCATATTAACAAAGTCTATAGGGAACAAAAACTTCCCTACTTGTACCAACACATCATCAAGAATCCCAGTTCGCCTTTTAATAGTCGGTTAGCCAGTTGCAATAACATCAAAGTTAGTCTAGCTCTATCGATGCCCAGTTTGGTGTATAAATCCAGAGGCATCAAATTTATGATGGCTCCTAAATCGTATAATGCCTTTGCAAAGGCATAACTCCCGATCGTGCATGGAATAGTGAAGCTACCTGGATCAGACATCTTTTGAGCCATCGGTCTTGTCACTACTACGCTATAGGTCTGCATCAGAGTCACTGTGGATAGGTCCAGAAAATCAAAACATTAGGTCCTTCATCATCTTCGCATAACCTGACATCCCCCTCGAGGCGTCCATCAAAGGAATATTCAACTGAATTTGATGCAGCATCTCCATGAATTGCTTGTATTGATCTTCTTTCTTTTGTTTTACCAGTCTATAAGGGAATGGTGTAGGTATCACCCTTTGTGCATTGCTTGCTTGCTTCTCTCTGTTGGGGTTCTATGGCACAAGAGGCACCACCTATTCTGCAGCTTGTTCACTTACCTTAACGTTACCCTTTTCATCTTGACCCTGTTCAACCACCACTTCAGTAAGTTCTGTTGGTTCATCTACCTCTAGTGGAATTGGAGTGGCTGGCATAGTCTCTTTGCTGGCTTGTGCAACTTCCTTCTCTTTGTCTAAATCTCTCCCATTCCAGAGACTTAATGCCATCTGCTGATTCAGGTTTTGCTCCTTGGGGTTAATATTTGTATCCGCTGGAAAAGTTCCCTAGGGGTAGTTGTTTAAAGCCATAGACAACTTCCCCAGTTGAGTCTCAATGTTCTTTATAACAGAATCATGCGTTGCCAACTTTTCATGCATTTTACCATTTGTCCCAATGAGTTGCTGAAGCATACTCCTGATCTCCACCATGTTGTTATCCTGCTGCTGAGGAGGTGGCTGATATGTCAATTGTTTCGGATTTTGCTGTGGATAGCCCTATTATCTCTTATATGGTACTGGCTCCATTTGGCCTTGAGGTTGCATACCCCCAAGCTGTGGCATGTTTAGTTTGTATTGCAGATTTATGCCCGTCTCCACTGCTAACCTCCTTATATTTGACCCCCAAAGTTGTTGACATAATTTATATCTTCTCTTTTCCCTTGATATTCATCTTCTACACTCCATGAACACACATAAGACTGATTAGCACAAGGTGTACACAGTACTCCATTTGTTGTGTCAACAATATGCACCTGTTTTGTACCCATCTCATCAATCTTATTTGTCAATATACTCATCTAAGTCATAAGTGTGGACATGTTCTCTGCTTGCGAATTATTTGGGTCAAGATGAACTGAATGCACTATGGGTGCCGTGTTGTACCTCTAGTCATCCACCCGGAATTCTGGGACATCTTGTCAAGAAGGACTTTGCACTCGGTTAATGCCTTACTAAAAAATGCACCTCCATATGAAGCATCCACATTGACTTTTAGATTGTCAACTAACCCCATGTAGAACCTCTGGACGAGCATCTAGTCTGAAATTCCATGTGAGGACACTTTACTAACATCCCTTTAAATCTTTCCCAAGTTTCCTGCAAGGTCTCAGTCGACTGTTTCTTGTACTTCAATATTTCATCAATCTGTCTTGTAGTTTAATTGGGCGGGTAGAACTTATTCAAGAAATGCTTGTCTAACCTCCTAGGTGACAACAAAAATGATAGGGAGCAAATTCAGCCAAGTCTGCGCTTCCTCGGTCACAAAGAACGAAAACAGTAACAACTAGATAGCTCCTAGGGTCACATTCAGCTGCCTTTGGGTCACACAATTAGACAGAAAATTTTTCAAGTGTTTCTGAGGGTCTTCAATGTGTGACCCGGAGAATAATCTCTTGTTCTGCAGAAGATGCATCATGTTGTTGGTTATCTGAAATGTCTCTGCTTGAATGCGGGCACAACTATGGCAGTGGCCAGGTTGTCAGCGGTAGATTGTGCTCAATCATAAAGTGCAGCTTCTGGTACAAGAAGTGCCACTACTCTGACGTTGGGATAGCTGGCGCATTTGATCGCACCCAACTATACCTTCTAAAAGACAAAGTAGTCGTTGCAAATATAATCCAGTTTTAAGTCCTGAGTCAAATCCTCAGGGAACTAACATATCTATTATAACTTTTTGGCAATATTATTATCAACTCAACCAATTTCTAGATGCAAGATTTATGAACAATAAAGATTGGTTTTTTGTTTAACTACTTCAAATAATATTAAAAACAACAATAAGCTAAAGCAAAGATAATTCAATGGTAAAAAGGTCTAGGGAAGTGATTTTCCCAATTGCTAGCTTCGGTCTTGGCTCTTTCGCTACAATCTCGCCGTAATACTCTATGAGGATGGAGAACCATGGGTTATCATAATTATCCCTCGATCAACTACAATAATTTACAAGAGCATTCTCTCGAACTACTCTAGTTGACAATATGCGCATTTCTAAATTATTCCACCACAGTTTTGTTATCTCTAAGCCCACTTTTAAGTTCAAGTAATGAATCTCTTCACTACCCAAAAGTGGTGTTGTTCAACAACAATCTAATCTAATATTCTTTCTCAAGCAATATGAGGTAATTAGATACAATTAATCAAGGACCCATTCAATTAATCACCACATAAAATGTAGTTGAACAATCATATATACATCTACACCTTGATATTACCATGCTTTGTTGTTGTTTTATACGTAAATTACCAACAAAATGCTCTAAATAGTGTTCTTTTGTTTCGCAGGGAATAGTCTAAGTAAGGAAGCACAAAAAAGTATTTTGGAGGCAATAATGTGAAGAAAATGCTCACTCGAGAGTACCCGAGCACAAAGAAAAAAAAAGTCCTGGGCAAAAACTCCACTATGACCGCGGTGGAACCGCGGCGGATTAAAACACAAAACAGAAAGGTCAGCTCCCACCGTAGTCCTGCCGCACCGTTGTGCACTGTTAACGCATCAGGATAATTTGGGACCAAAGTGTAAATGTGGGGAAACTTTTGCAAAACCCTTATAAGCTTTATAAACTCGCCAAAGATTGTTTTTTAAGCTTGTTTTTAGAATACTTTGGAGGCAAGAACAAGTGTGAGAATATCAACCAAACATTAGAGTTTTTCTATCTCCCTTTATTTCTAGCAATTTTACATTATGAATAATTTAGTAGTTTTCTCTTATTTTGTTATCAGTAGCTAAACAATTTTCTAGGATTGATGGAACCAATTGTTGGTTGAAGTTTTGACTCAACCTGTTATAATCGAGCCGGATGTATTATATGATTGTTCAACTACGTTTTGTATGGTGATTTTTTGAAGGAGCCCTTGATTAATCGTGTCCAATTACCTCATATTGCTCGAGAAAGAATATTAGGTTAGACTGTTGTTGAACAACGCCACTTTTGGGTAATTGAAGAGATTCATTACTTGAACTTAAATTGGGTTGATAGATAACACTTTGGGGAGATAATTTGGAGCTGCACATATTGTCAACTAGAGTATTTCAAGAGAATGCTCCAGTAAATTATTATATTTGATCAAGAGATAATTAGGATAACCTATAGTTCTTCATCCTCATAGAGTATTACATCGCGATTGTAGCGAAAGAGTCAATACCAAAGCTAGCAATTTGGGAAATCACTGCCCTAGACCTTTTTATCATTGAATTATCTTTGCTTTAGCTTATTTTTGTTTTTAGTATCATTTGAATAGTTAAAAAAAAACTCAATATTTATTAATAAAAAATCTTGCATCTAGAAATTGGTTGAGTTGATAATAACATTTCCAAAGAGTTGTAATAGATAGGTTTGTTCCCTGAGGATTCGACTCCGAACATAAAACCAAATTATATTCACAATGACCGCTTTGTCTTTTAGAAGGCATAGTTGGGCGTGATCAAATTTTGGCACCGTTGCCGGGAAACTAACAGTGTTATTTATTACAATTTAGAAGTAGTGTTAGAATTATTAGATTAAACCAAATTTTGAAGGTGTTAAGTAATCTTTTCATTGAAATTCTCACGTTTAAACTCTTGTGAAATTCAGGTGTATGCCTAGAAATTCTTCGAGGACTAGAGAACTGCTAGAAGGAATCTTACACCATGAGAAAAGATTCAGGTAATTAAACTGTGCCTACAAGAGAATCTAACAATCACAATAGCCACACAAGCTCGAATTTGATATGGGTGACATAGACAACGTCAATGGAAATGTCGGGGATGCCCCAGTTGTCCCAAACATTAGAGTAGTGGCACCTCTTGTGCCAAAAGCTGCACTTTATGATTGGTCACAGCCTATAGCTAACAACCTGGCTACTGCCATGGCTGTGCCCGCAATTCAAGCAAAGACTTTTCAGATAACTAACAATATGCTGCGTCTTCTGCAGAACAAGAGATTGTTCTCCAGGTCACACATTGAAGACCCTTATCAATAATTGAAAATTTTTCTGTCGATTTGTGTGACCCAAAGGCAGTCGAATGTGACCTCAGAAGCTATCAAGCTGTTACTGTTCCCGTTCTTTGTGACCGGGGAGCACAGACTTGGCTGAATTTGCTCCCTATCAATTCCATTGTCACCTGTGAGAAATTAGTCAAGTAGTTCCTGAATAAGTTCCACCCGCCCAACAAGACTACAAGACAGATTGATGAAATGTATCAGTACAAGCAGCAGCTGACCGAGACCTTGTAGGAAACTTGCAAAAGATTTAAAGGGATGCTAGTGAAGTGTCCTCACCATGGAATTCCAGTCCAGATGCTCAGCCAAAGGTTCTACATGGGGATAGCTAAAAATATAAAAGCCAATGTGGATGCTTCAGCTGGAGGTACATTTTTGAGTAAGACATTCACCGAGTGCAAAGTCCTTCTTGACAAGATGTCCCAGAATTTGGGGTGGATGACAAGAGGTACAACAATGGCACCCATAGTGCATTCAGTTCCTCTTGACCCAAATAATTTGCATGCACAGAACATGGCCACACTTATGACTCAGATGAGTGTATTGACTAAGAAGATTGATGATATGGGTAAAAAACAGGTGCATATTATTGACACAACCAATGGAAGACTGTGTACACCCTGTGTTAATCAATCCTATATGTGTTCATGGAGTGGAGAAGGTGAAAATCAAGGGGCAAGAGAATATATGAATTATGTCACCAACTTTGTGGGTCAGAGACAAGGAGGACAACAGTGGTGACCGACATAAATCAGTAATACAAACCAAACATGCCACAGCCCGAGGGTATGAAACCTCAAGGCCAAATGGTGCCAGTACCATATCAGAGACAATAGGGCTATCCACAGCAAAATCAGCAACAATTGACATATCAGCCACCTCCTCAGCAGTAGGATAACAATATGGTGGAGATGGGGGGTATGATTTAGAAACTCATTGGGACAAATGGAAAAATGCAGGAAAAGTTGGCAGTATATGATTATGCTATAAAGAACATTGAAACTCAGCTGGGGCATCTATCTATGGCTTAAAATAACTGCCTCTAGGTAACTTTTCCAGTAGATACAAATATTAACCCCAAGGAGAAAAACCTGAATCAACTGATGGTATTAAGTCTCCGGAATGGGAGAGATTTAGACAAAAGTAGGAAGTTGCACAAGCCAGTGAAGAGACTACACCAACTACTTCAATTTTACTAGAGTTAGATGAACCAACATAACTTACTGAAGTGGTGGTTGAATAGGGTGAAGATGAAAATGGTAAGGCTAAGGTAAGTGAACAAGCTATAGAATATGTGGTGCCTCTTGTGCAAGCAGTGCACAAAGGGTGATACCTGCACCATTCCCTCAAAGATTGGTAAAACAAAAGAAGGAAGATCAATACAAGAAATTCATGGGGATGCTGCGTCAAATTTAATTGAATATTCCTTTGATGGACGCCTTGAGGGAGATGTCAGGTTATGTGAAGATGACGAAGGACCTAATGTCATGGAAGTTTGATTTTCAGGACCTATCCACAATGACTCTAACACATACCTACATCACAGTAGTGACAAGACTGATGGCTCAAAAGATGTCTGATCCAGGTAGCTTCACTATTCCTTGCATGATTGGGAGTTATGCTTTTGCAAATGCATTATATGATTTAGGAGCTAGCATAAATTTGATGCCTCTGGATGTATACACCAAACTGGACATTAGCAGAGCTAGACCGACTTTGATGCTGCTGCAACTGGATGACCGCACTATTAAAAATGAGTATGAATGACGAAAAAGTCTAATTCAAAATTCAACAATCCATGAGGAGACCTAGTGAATATGCTAATTTCCCCTAGTGGAGGCAGTGGATGTGATCCTGCATGAAGATGACGTGACCCTTATTGATAAAGATCCATTAGAGGCATGCTTGATAAATTTAGAGTAGATGGCTGGTGAAAGGTTAGCTGAGTGGGTCATGGCACTTGAAGGCTAAGGATTCTGGAAAAGGAAACTTCAGTTCGAGTTTCTTGAGTTAGAAAAAGGGCTACACCTCCAGCAAAGCCATCATTAGAGGAACCACCCAAGCTGGAGCTGAAACTGCTTCCACCTCACCTCAGGTACATTTTCTTAGGCCTTGATTCTACTTTTCCTGTCATTATGTCATCCGGTTTTCTAGATGTGCAGGTAGAATAACTCCTACAGGTACTACAAGAAAGTAAGACTGCCGTTGGTTGGAGCATGGCAGACATAAAGGGTATCAGCCCAGCCTTCTGTATGCACATTATTCTCTTGGAAGAAGGGCACAAAGCTTCTACAGAACATCAATGAAGGGGGGGACTCGAATATGAAAGAGGTAATGAAGAAGAAAATGATCAAATGGTTAGATGCGGGAATCATCTTGGCCATCTCTTATAGCAATTGGGTCAGCCCTGTCGAATGTGTGCCAAAAAAGGGGAAATGACTGTCGTAAAAAATGATAACAACGACTTGATCTCAACTCGTACATTCACGGGATGGTGGATTTGCATGGATTTCCAAAAATTGAATACATCCACCCATAAGGACCTCTTCCCCTGCCATTCGTTGACCAAATGTTGGACAAGCTGGCCGAGTGATCGCACTTCTATTTCTTGGATGGATATTCAGGGTATAATTAGATATTAATATCCCCCGAAGATAGATATAAAACATCCTTCACTTGTCCGTATGGAATCTTTGCCTTTTAGAGGATGCCTTTGGGATTTGCAATGCACCAGAGACATTTCAACGGTGCATGTTAGCCATTTTCACAGACATGTTGGATGACATTATGGATGTTTATATGGATGACTTCTCTGTGGTAGGGGATTCATTCGAGGGCTGTCTTCAAAACTTAAGAAGAATACCCAAAAGATGTGTGGAGACAAATTTAGTGTTGAAATAGGAGAAGTGCCATTTTGTGGTACATGAAGGGATAGTCCTGGGGCATCGAGTGTCCAGTAATGGAATTGAGGTTGACCACTCTAAGGTTGACGAAAGCTACCATCGCCTACTTCAGTTAAGTGGTGAGAAGTTTCCCTGGGCACGCCGGGTTCTACAGGCGATTCATAAAAGATTTCTCCAAAATTGCTAACCCTTTATGCAAACTCCTTGAAAAGGATCACCTCTTTGTGTTTTCTAATGATTGCACGTTGGCATTTGAGGAGTTGAAGAAGAGATTGTTGACTGCACCCATCATTGTTGCACCCATCTGGGAGAAACCGTTTGAGCTTATGTGCGACACAAGTGACTATGCCGTAGGAGCAATCTTGGGGCAGCGAAAGGATAAATTGATGCATCCGATTTACTATGCAAGTAAAATGCTAAACGATGCACAATTCGATTACATAGTGACATAAAAGGAGATGTTGGTTTTCATTTTTGCATTCGACAAATTTAGTTCTTACTTAATTGGCTCGAAAGTTATTGCTCACACTGACCATGCAGCAATTAGGTACCTGATAGTAAAGAAGGAGTCAAAGCCACGCTTGATTCACTAGGTTCTTTTGATACAAGAATTCGATCTAGAGATACGTGATAGAAAAGGGACATAAAACCAAGTAGATGACCACCTCTCAAGGTTGGAAGGAGCTAAAAAGAAGGTAGAGGTTGAGGATATAATAGAGACATTCCCGGATGAACAATTACTAGCAATGACAATGGAGGAGGCACTGTGGTATGCTGATATTGCTAATCATTTAGCAAACGGTATTGTACCTTATGAACTCTCCTCAATTCAAAAGAAAGTTCTTTCGTGATTATTGGTCTTATTATTGGGATGAACCGCTATTGTTTAAAATATGTGTAGATAAGATGATTCGACGGTGTATCCCTACGAAAGATCAACATTCTGTGACTGCGATGCATTGTTCACGCGTCAGGAAAATTTGGGACCGAAGTGTAAATTTGGGAAATTTTTTGCAAAATGCTTATTAGCTTTAGAAACTCGCCTAAGATTGTTTTTTAAACGTGTTTTTAGAATACTTTGGAGGCAGAAACAAGTGCGAGAAGATCAACCAAACATAGAGTTTTTCTATCTCCTTTTATTTCTAGCAACTTACATTATGAACAATTTAGTAGTTTTCTCTTATCTTCTTATGAGTAGATAAACAATTATCTAGGGTTGAGGGAACCAATTGTTCGTTGAAGTTTTGACTCAACTTGTCATAATCGAGCCGGATATATATATGGTTGTTCAACTACATTTTGTATGGTGATTAATTGAATGGGCCCTTGATTAATCGTTTCTAATTACCTCATTTTGATTGAGAAAGAATATTAGGTTATACTGGTATTGAACAATACCACTTTTGGGTAAGTGAAGAGATTTATCACTTGAACTTAAAAGTGTGTTTAGAGATAACGAAACTTTGGTAGGATAATTTAGAGCTGTGCATATTGTCAACAAGAGTAGTTCGACAGAACGATCTGGTGAATTATTATAGTTAATCAAGAGATAATTATGATAATCCATAGTTCTTCATCCTCATAGAGTATTACAGCGAGATTGTAGCGAAAGAGTAAAGACTGAATCTAGTATTTGGAGAAATCACTACCCTAGACCTTTTTACCATTGAATTATCATTGCTTTAGCTTATTGTTGTTTTTAATATTATTTGAAGTAGTTAAAGAAAAACTTAATCTTTATTGATCAAAAATATTGCATCTAGAAATTGGTTGAGTTGATAATAGCATTGCCAAATAGTTATGATAGATATGTTAGTTCCCTGAGGATTCGACTCCGGACTTAAAATCGGATTATATTTGCAACGACCACTTTGTCTTTTAGAAGGCATAGTTGGGCGTGATCAAATTTTGGTTGATATTAGATTATATAGACAATGTTTACATCTTAATATTACCATGCTTTGTTTTTGTTTTATAAGTAAATTGCCAACAAAATGCTCTAAATTGTGTTCTTTTGTTTTGCAGGGAATAGTCTGTGTGAGGAAGGACGGCGTAGTGTTTTGAAGGCAATAATGTGAAGAAAACGCCCACTCGAGAGTACTAGAGCACAAAGAAGCTGAAAATGGTCTGGGCAAAAATTCCACCATGATGTCGGTGCAATCGCGGTGGATTAAAATGCAAAATAAAAAGGTCAGCTCCCACTACAGTCAACCGTGATCTTGCCACGACCGCGATACACTATTGATGCGACAGGAAAATTTGGGACCAAAGTGTATAGTCGGGAAAACTTTTGCAAAAGCCTTATAAGCCCCAACCTAGGCCTGGAAGTAACACGACACTCAGTGCCTAACTACATGTGACCAAGGGAACCAACTGACTGGATGAATCAAGATGTGGTATCATAATATACTGAATGCGGAAAATAAACTAATACATGCTGATATACTGAAAGTCTAGACGATATAAATCACAATGCAGAAATACTAATATAATTCTGAAATCTATTTATAGCTAACATGTCTTAATATGAAAAGCTTGTGACTCTATCTAACTGTTGCTCTAGTATATGAAGCCTCTAATGAAATACTGAAAACACTGACTATCTAAAAATACTGAAGGACTATAAAGTAATGATAATGCCCCAAAAGAGCTGGGATCACCAAATAGCTGATACGAGAGTCCTAGCGCTCTAAATCGTCAACCTGTAAATCATTACCTACATTGTGAGATGCAGGCCTCGGGCAAAAGGGACGTCAGTACATTTGAATTATTGGTATGTAAACCAACTGAAAGAAAGAATTATAACTGTTGAAGCTGAAATTAAGCTGACAAATAAGAATTGATAATTGGTATTGAAATGATAGCTATTTAAACAGAAACTGAAACGATAGCTGAGAACTAAAATGATAATTGATAACTGATAACTGAACTGAACAAAGGAAGTGAGGATATGAATACTCCCTCTTCTAAGTGATGAACAACCTGTTTATCTGAATAAGTTACAACTTCGGGCCCAATATATATGTGCACAAGCTATCGTATACATAACTATGGTCTCAGGCCCAAAAATGCATAAAGCATAAACTACGGCCTCAGGCCCAAACATGTATAAAGCATAAACTACAGCCTCATGCCCAAGTTTGCATAAAGCATATAAACTACAGCCTCAAGCCCAAATACAGGTGTTCAACATTCTAGAACTGAGAATCAAACTGTAATACATAATAGTGAAATACTGAATCACGTTGAGTTACATGATACTGGAATACTAGATCACACTGATTTACATTATACTCGAATACTGAATCATACTGAGTTATATAATACTGGAATACTGGATCATACTGGGTTACATAATACTGTAATACAGAATGGGACTAGACTAAGAGATGTGTTCTTGAACTGATTATGAATACTGAATTTTAACTGTATATGGAATGCTGAGTAATCTATACTATGACTCGGGGGCATCAAACCCAAGTCTATATTGAATACGCACTGAACTCACAACATTCAGAATGAAAGTCATGAGTGAGTTACGAAGATAGAGAATAAAATCTCTACAACTATTCAAGGAACTAGGCTTAACTATATTTTTGAGGCAATTAGTAACATCATAAAAGAAACGCAGTGTAAGGAGAATCATTAACATTTTCAAACATAGAGATATAGCCTCACATACCTTAACTTTCTGCTCTTGAGTGTAATACAATATTCTACAACCCTTTCAACTTTAATATGTATCAATACAAGTCGAAGGGATTCAATATTGGTAAAAATACTTATGTTTTGGTAGCTTAGGCATCTTCTCAAACACTTGGTGGCATAAAACTTTATAGTCCTTATTAATGGTGTATCTACACCCAATAACTCATTCTCTTGTTCCTAAATAAATTCTAAAGTCCCAAATGGTTATAATCAACATTATTCTTTATCACCCATAAGGTAAACAATACCCTTAACCAATAATCAACAATCAACACACCAAACATATAACCGTTCATACTTTCCTATCAAACTCATCAACTCAAATCCAATGAACTAGGGTCTATAATCATTAAATCAATGCTAGAATCAATTAGAGGGTGAAGATATTACCTTTTTGACATTCAATCTTCTTGAATTCGAGTTCTAAGGTTTCTTCTCTCAACAATGATGTCCCAATCGAATATCTAATGATATGGAGGGTTTACCCATGTTAATAATATGTTGGAAAATTGAAATTAACTTAGAATCACCATTAGAACTTAGCTTGGATGGTGGAGGGACCCTTAAGAAGTTAGGTTTTTGATACCTTTACTTTCTTGAGCAAGTTTTTATGTTTTGAGGCTACGGGGGACGAAATAGGGCTAAAAGCGACTTCCCAAGTTGGCCACCACGTCCCAGTAGGCGCTAATTCGGTCCCGACCATGGTAAATCCCTGGGACACTGCCTCACCACCACGGTCACAATGAAAACATGGCAGGACCGTGATGGTTACACACCATTCTGTAAAACAGATATAACTTTTTGTACAGAGCTCCGTTTGGGCTCCACAGTATATTGTTGGAAAGATATTTCAAAGGAATACAACTTTAGTTCTGTGTTTTGCCAAATTCCTTACATAGTTTCACCAAAACCTGCTGGAAGACAGATCTTTTGCAAACTTAGTCGATTTTGTCAAATCTTATGCACTTCACTCTCCGTCTTGATTCCAAAATAACTATTTCCACCCATAATCGTCCCGATGGGACTTCACATGTATAAAATATCAAATTAATACCCACTTAATATATCCACACTTAGTCCTAATGTACAGGATGTTACATTATCTGCCCCTTGAGATCATTCATCCTCGAATGATTGTCTTAACTGTAACTTCTGCTAACTCCGGACCTTAAACGGGTCTATTTGAAACATGAAATTTCATTAACACTTGTATAATAAACATAATGAATACATAATTACTGAAGTGTTGAGACACTAAACTAAACTGCATTGATTGAATATTGATCTACCATGGATACATGAATAGTGAACTAACTTGGATATATGAATATTGAACTAGCACGAGTATTTGGGAATTGAACTAACATCAACAGAATACTAAGCTGGCATGAAATGTCTAAGTATTGGACTGACATAAGTAGCTGATTATTGAACTGACTTGAATATCTGAGTATTGAATTGGCATGAGTATCTGAGTACTGAACAGGCATGAGTATCTGAGTATTGGAAACTTTAATGTTATAACATGACAAGTGAAATACGGGTTGTACCACCACTAATTCTGGTGCCAACTCCAACTCATAAGCTAATTGACTTATCCTTCACAAGATTCTATATGGTCCAATATAGTAGGGACTATGCTACCCCTTCTTCCCAAATCTCATAACGCCTTGCATAAGCGAAACTTTCAGAAACACCCAATCACCCACTTAAATCAACCAAGTGGTAATCTACACTTTCTCCCATACCGCGTCTCGCACGGTGCCATCTTGGTACTGAAATGGTAGGTGTTATTATTAGCAAGGTCAATGAGAGGCATGTGATCATCCCTATTACTTTTAACATCAAGGACATATCCTCAACTATTTAAATAAAATGCTCTGCCTGGCGATAAAGTCTGTGATGTTCTTTTTCATGTCGTTCAACCAATAAGTCTCCTTGGTCATGATATTTATTTGGGAACCTGGATGGAAAGAATACCTAGAATTATGGGCTTCTAACATGATCATACCTCTTTATTTCCATCTATGTCCGGGACACACAATTTGTCCTAGTACCTCGATGTAATCACCCCCCCTTATTCAAAAGTCATCATCTTATACTTGTGAATCTCCCTTTCAATGGCAACACGTATCATCAAATTTTTTCTCCTTCTCAAAGACTACTAAGGGGGAACACGTCATGTTCTAGACAACAACTCCATTATCTTTAGTGTCCGAAATCGAACTCCTATTTTGGCTGGTGAACTTCTTTTACCAGAGCTCTCTTATCTACTTCAATCATGAGTTATACTTCCCGCACTTCATCTTCTTAAGAACTTCCTAAAAACACTTATAGAATTGTTGTGAGCTAAGTCTTTAACCAGTACTCCGAAGACTAGAGTCTCGTGCAATGGCACTACCCTCATAACATATAAAAATGCATAATTTTATAGCTTTTCTGTGATCACTTTATCATCAATAACTAAGCTCGGTTATCATTCTACTCACTTTGTGTTTCGTACACATGCTAGACATAATCCTTGTGGTAATTATATAATTTTCCCTTATTACTGAACTGATTTTGTTTTTCATATCCTATGCTAACTATTCAGATTTCATATCTCTAACTGCACTTACAAATGGTTTTCACATCACCCCTTAGACCAAAGGTCTTATACTCGGGGATCCTCTTTTTTTTGGGATCCAAATAACTTTCTTTATTCTATGCAATTCTCTCCACTCTACGTCAATAACAACTCTTCTTCCAGCTTACTTCTGAGAAATCTTTCTTACTAGGAAAAACTAAATTATTCACTTAACAGAAAGCTAATGTATTCACAAATATCATATACAATCTTAATTATTTAACTCTGCTCACACTGTCAATCCTGGAGAAACCACGTTACGATTATTTCTAAAGGCTATTCTTTTATAGTTTGTGCTCTCACTTCTAGCTAATATTTTTTCCCAATGCTACGGTACTTTGAGTTTAAATTAACTCTTTGGGTGCTGACACACGTTTGATATTTCAAACTATCATCCACTTAGTAGAGTTAACCTAGCTAAGAGAATCAAATTGTACCCCTACTAGCTCTGCTGAAAGTGTTAATTCATTGTATCAACTCAAAACTTACTTTCTATTCTTTTACTAACCACCTGCTAGCATCATATTTTCTTCTCCTGCTTTGAATAACTAAAATGAATCATAAGGTTACTCCTAACTTCCCTTATCATCTGACCAAATTCCTTTGCCACACACTATCATTCTTTTGAACTATGCACATAGATCGCACTTAGGGAAAGTTCATCCGTCTTAACAAAAATTTGAATATAAAAACCCAAATTTTCTATACACTTCAAACTTATTTTTTGACTATAAACATCTGGAGTAAGCACTTAGTCACATAATCTAAGGGGGAACCGTATTATCTTTTATGGCACAGTAATATCCACTACTCTTACAAATTCACTAACATAGTATTTCTAGTTCTAATTTGAATAAATCTAAACAACTAAAAATTGTTCCCTGAAATTCACTATTGGATGCTCTTGGTTCTCATTGCATGCATCATATCTTCTAGTCATTTGCATGAGTTCTACGAAAAATATATCTTTAATAAATAACAATCATTTTTTACTCCTAGGTATTTTACCCTTAGGCTCTTTTCTGTCGAAACTATAATGACCAATCTTAGGGTCTGATATTTGAACTATCATCATCCAACTTGTGGCTCCATTTTCAAAAATTTGATGAAGCTCTTCTCTGAGGTAAACACGAGTACGATACACAAAATTTTCCTTCAGAGTATACCATCATCTAATAAATCACTTACTGTACCATCCGATGATTCTTGGGTTTTAATACGGACCTAAAATTTGCGAAGGTTTTTCTATAATCAATAAATATGTGACAAATCGATACAATGGGTTTAAAGGTAGGCTTAGAAATAACAAAGACTTGACGTGATCATAGTGAGCAGTTAGATGAAGCCAACTAGCGTAGTTCGAGAGAATATGTTTAGTAGATTGTTGTAGTTTCTCGAGAGTGAATTATGACACCTAAAGTTCTCATGATAAGTAGAGAATACATTGGAAAAAATTATAGGGAACATAGATAGAAGGATTCCGATCATTGGGAAAATCATAACTCTAGACCTCTTTAATTTAGTCTCCAATCCTTTGTCTCGTTAGTTAATAATTTTACCGTTTTGTAGTATTTACTAGTGAATTAGTTAGAAATATAAATCTCAATCTCTATAATTTAGAAAATTGTTCAATCTTGTTTTGTTAGTGATATGAAACAGATACAGCTAAGCCTTAGTTCTCTGTGGGATTCGACTCCAAACTTTTAGACTGGACTATATTTGCAGCGACCGCTTATCCTTTTTAAGACTAGAGTTAGACGTGATCAAATTTTGGCGCTGTTGCCGGGGAATTAACGGTGTAGTTGTAGCTTTATATATTGCTAGGGTTCAAGTTTGAATTTTTTTTTATATTTTTTTTTGTATTTTTTTATAACTATTGATTTGAGAAACATGACATCTTGAAATTATGGGAATTTAGGTGTAGATAATTCTACTATTGATCCTCATACATATTGTGAAGGAAACCACCCGTATCAAAATTATAAAAATATTCTCGAGAATGAGTTATGTGCACCAACTCAAGCTTATTTGTGGAATGTGTGCGATGTGTGTGGTTGTAAAAATGATCACTTTTATGGTTGTGTTTATATTTCTTATCTTCCCCCAACCCCTTAATATGATGGTTCTACCTTTTCTTGTGAAGTTAATAGGAATAAAGAACCTGGGGATGCAGACCTAAAGGAGATCAATGATATATTAAAGTGCTTTCTAAAACAAAATAATGAAAAACAATTGCAGATAGAAAGGCAAGAGGCAACTATTCGCAAGTTGGAGGCTCAATTGAGTCAAGTGGTTGGAGCTCTTAATGTCCAACAAGCCATTATTGAGAATAGTAGCCAAGAAGATCAGGAATTTGAGGTTTTGATTGGGGAGGTCAGAGTAGAACATCAACAACCTAACCAACTACAATTTGGGGATGTCAATGTTGAAAAAGTGAGACTAGAGTCAGCCAATGACATTGGGGATACAAATTTTGTTGACTCTAGTATCATTGATGTTGAGGATGTTGAAAGTCCTGAAGTTCATGTGTGTGAGCGCATTGGTCCTCACTCCAAATATTTTTCTACATTGAGCTTAGATGATGATATGAAAATAGAGTTATCCGAGCCGATTGAGAAGTCAAGGAATGAGGAACAAGGTGCCTACATTCTGGAATTTTTCTGTCCAGAAAGACATGATTACATATCTCATCTAAAAGCCAAGAAGTGTAGAATAGTACAATGGTTGCTTGGCCCAATTTGATTTTTTCCTCCACCCATGGAGCATAGCCGAAAACGTGATGCCAAATTCGGGGTTCAATTCATAAGCTCGAGGTAGAGGCAAAAATGATTCATGTCATGCCGCGATGTCAAATCAAGCGCTTGTTGGGAGGCAACCCAACTTTATTTCTTTATTTTATTATTTTTATTTTTTTTAATTGTATTATTTTTGCAGTGTCGATTTTTTATTACTAAGAACATGGAAAGAAAAACTATTGGAAGGATGCAACAACAAACCAAATGGTTGGAACAAAGTGTGAGATACCCGTACGAAGGACCAAGCTTTAGATAAGTCTGAGTACCCCATGAGTTGTTAGTGTTTCAGACTTTGGCCTACCAGGGAGTCTCTTTTACCCTTTTATTAGTTATGATGTGCATTTGGGACAATGCACAATATTAAGCGTGGGGTGAGGAGATTGTCTGGGGACTTTCTATGCTTTTTAGTTGTGTTAGATTAATTGAATAACTTTTTTAAATAGAAAAGATTGGATTTTTACCGACGATGGATCTATTAGACAATTTTCTTGAGGGATTTAAGTCTAAAGAAAAAAACAAAAAAAAATTCTTTTGTTAGGTAGTGTAGCGATTCCCCCTTGGTTTTTCGTGGTTCTTTTCCAAGTATTTTATTTGAACTGGGTGTAGTTAGTTTTTTTTAAGAATAGGAGCCATTATGTTGTGTTTTGAATTTAAGCAATATATCTTGACTTTGTTATGCCTTGAGAACAGTGAGTGATTTGGTTGTGACGCTTAAGCTTAACTTTTGACTCTTGTATAAGTGTAGATGCGTGATTTTGCCCCTACCCGAGATTTTTTATATTTTTAGCGTAAAATATTTAGTTTAGTTTTAATATAGCTATTTTAGCTAAATTTGACTCTTTTACTTTATTTTTACCTTAAAATGAAACAACAACAACAACAACAACCCAGTATAATCCCACTTTAGTGGGGTTTGGGGAGGGTAGTGTGTACGCAGACCTTACCCCTACCCTAGGGTAGAGAGGCTGTTTCCAAATAGACCCCCGGCATCCTTCCCTCCAAGAACTTCCCACCTTGCTCTTGGGGAGACTCGAACTCACAACCTCTCGGTTGGAAGTGGGGTTGCTTACCATCAGAGCAACCCCTCTTGTCAAAAATGAAAAATAACAAAAATATAGTTTTATTAATGTTTCGTAGTCATTTTAAACTTGAAAAATACAGAAATAGTACTTTATATTTTTATCTTTTTATAAAAACGAAAATAATAAAAAAAATAGTTTCATTAACATTTTGTAGTTACTTTAATTTTGAAAAAATATAAAAAATAATTTTATTTTAATTATTAGTCTTATAGTTATTTTGCTTACGTAGTGATTATCTAATAACACCGTGTTCTCATTCTCGGTTCCGGGCAAAGAATAATATTCGGGTTCAAACTACCTGGTTTTATAATTTTCGGACCTAGCCCGTAATAATCCGAGCCCACCACACGTGGGGGACACGGACGGAGCACGAGACGTAGCCCATAACCCTTGAAACCCACGTGGAGACCCATGATTCTTGGTCTCCCACGTGGGAATCTTCAGAAGAAAGGATGGGTTTTCAACATTTTTTAAAGGAAGACAAATGTTAATATAGAGCTTCTTTTTAAAGAAGAAGGGAAAAAAACGGCAAAAGGACCCTGGTCTCCTAGGTTACAACTGAACAACAGGGAAAGCTCTCCCTAACCAGCTCAACGTTGCAGCAAACAGAACAAAACAACTCTTGAAACCAATCAGCAACTTAACACCAACGGACAGACCTCTCAGCAAATAGTACAAGAGACCCTTGAACACCCTTAGCTAGCGTCTTCCCTGGGAGAATCGATCAATTATCTCATTTTTGAGAGCTGTGATCAAGATATATAGAACATAAAACCAGTGACCTCACACCAACCAATGACCTCTTCTTCTTGACCCCGTCAAACTCTTCACCCCTACACAAAAACCAGGCG